>JABUQX010027096.1:0-2500 GCA_015478945.1 Trachelipus rathkii
ATGGATGTGAGGGGAGTGTGGAAAGAACACTTCGAAATCTGCACAATATTAACAGTAATGATGAGGTGTTAGTGAATGTGTGTGTTTTGATTGTGCAAGAAGAATAGGTATTTTGGGGATGAGGGTATTAGTAAGGAGGAGGTAATGGTAGGGTGAGAAAGAGTTGAAGAATGGTAAATTGCAGGTATAGATGAAGATTACTAGTGAAATGATCAAGAGCGGAAGCGAGATGTTATTGATTGGATTTGGAAGTTGTGTTAATAAAGCGTTTATGGAGGCTATAGTTCGAAGGGAACTGGAGGAGAGCGGTAATAAGTACCCTTGTATAGGGTAAGGAGAAAAGGGAACTGTAAAATTATAGGGGAAATTAGTTTATTGGTGTTGTAGGGAAGGTATATCTTGGTTGGTATTTTGGTGAAAGAGTGCGTCCGATGACTGAGGTGACTGTATTGGCTGTAAGAAACAATGGTTTGCGTTGTAGGAGTGGTAAGGAATTGGATGTTGGATCAAATCTTTTACATTGAAACAAATTGATTGAGAAAATGAGGAAGAAGAATAAATTATATTTAGGTTTTATGGATTACAACAGGGCGTATGTAGAGTTATTAAGGGATGATTTTATGGCAGTATTAAGTGAATATATGGTGTTTGGTGGTAGGCTTCTGAATGGAATCAAAAGTTATGTATGACGATAGTGAGCGTGTGTAAGGATAAATGGTGTCAATGGTGATTGGTTTAGGATTAATAGCGGGAGTGAGACAGGGTTGTGTTAATGTCTCTTGGTTATTCAATTGTTATATGGATGGGGTTATGAAAGAATTCGAGGGTGGGATGGGCAGGAAATGGTGTTAAATGATGGAGAATGGAGAGGAGTGGATGGTGCCCTACCTATTAGTATGCGGATGATTTGGTTCTGTGTGGCGAATCTGAGAGAGAGTTTGTGAGAGGATTTTGGTAGAGAGATTTGGCAGGGTATGTAAAGGAGGGGTTTGAAAAAGTAAACGTAGATAAGAGTAAGCGTTATGTTGTGAGTGAGGACAGTCCCTCAGTGTGAAGTTATGGTATGGATGATGAGCAGCTGGAGCAAGTGTCTGAGTTTAAAATATTTAGGGGTATGTGTTGATGAGAAGGGAAACGGATGATGCTGAGTGTAGTAGGAAAGTTGTGGAATGCAGGAAGGTGGCTAGTGCAATTTAAATCGTTGGTGAATTGAAGGCGACTAAGTCTTGAGTGCGCTAAGTCTTACATGAGGGTATGTTTGTTACCTGTGTTATTGTTGTGGTAGTGAGAACTATGGTCTTGGAATAAGAAGTATAGATCTAAGTTCAATGTGTTCAGATATGGAACAATCTTAGGCATGCTTAGTGTGAAAGAATTTAATAACAATGAGGAAATGAACGTATTAGAGAAGTTGTGTGGTGTGAAGAAAGGGGTAAATGAAGAGAATAAATGAAAAGTATGTTTGAGAATGGTTTGGTCATGTGGAAAGGATAATGATAGTCGTTGGTTAAGCGAATGTATAGTGGACGAAGATGTGTTTGGGAACCGACCGGCTGGAGAACCGACAAGAAGAAAGGGGATTGTTTTGTTGTGCCAATCGAAAAGGAGAGAAATGTGAGTTTGGCACGCGTGAATAAAGGTGCATGATAGGAGAGAAGGCGGGGTTTTGTATGGGGGTAATGGTTGTGCCCACACTGGCCAAGATGAACCTTACACGAACGATTACTATATGTTGAAAGGTTCCGTCGCGTCCATGTAAGCTCTAGGGTGGATTTTTCTGTCCTTGTGACGAGTTCTCACTAATTAATGTACAGAGGGGGCGGTAAGGCTGGGCTTCCTTTCGACTTTTGTCATATTTAAAGTTGGGAAAAAAAACGTCTTTCCGATGCATGACACGGCACCTTACCCCCAGTCTTGGGCAAAAGAGGAAAGATAAAGAAGAAAGAAAGAAAGAAAGAGATATATATATATATATTATATATATATATATATATATATATATATATATATATATATATATATAAACATATATGATATATATATATATATATATATATATATATATATATCTATATAATATATATAATATATAATATATATATTATATATATATATATATATATAATATATATATATAATCCACCTATTTTCCCAAGATTGGAGGGTGAGGTGCGTCGCATACCACCGGAAAACAGAATAGAGTAGAATTACTGTCAGTCCGAAAAGAAAGTCCCTTTAACCGTCCCCTTTATAACTTGTGAGAACTCGTCACACTCAGAAAAATTCACCTAGGGCCTAAATTTATTTGAATCCAACCCCCACTGTGGTATCTCTCCAATGTTGGTTTATCCCCTGGGCCTTCCCCACAACCAAACCCCCTGTCTCAACAAAACCTCCCGCCATTCACTCCTATTATGCACCTTTCTTCTCGCCTCTGCCAAACTCGCATTCCTCTCCTTCAGGCACACCTTTACTGACTCAATCCACTTTTTCTTCTGTC
>JABUQX010027096.1:7500-16128 GCA_015478945.1 Trachelipus rathkii
TTGTACCGCATAAATAATTTTCTTATCAATGGCTGCCTGTTGAGTCTCTTCAAGTTTCGATCTGTGTCTTTCAGATATTCTAAAACTTGCATGTCTACTGACAAAACAGATCCTGGCTGAATAGCAATATTTTTTCCAAAACTGAAAGTCTTCTTCTTCACTGCTAGAGACAGTTTCGCTCACAGAAGAGTCTAGGGAGGTTGACAAATCAGTGGCAGTGCGTAGGAGTATCTTCTTCACGAACTCTTCATTTTTTTCATGGTTCCATTTCGTAATGACTGTGACCCACCTCAATTTGAAATATGGGTGAGTAAAGCTTGCAATTATTGCCTTGTGCACTACTTGTTCATTTTCCAAATTGAGGAAAGTTTCAAATCTTTTTTGAAAACCTCAAAAGACACCTTTGATTAGGGGGCAACAATACTTTACAGTCTTCACAATTAGATTTGCCAGTTTGTTTTCTACAAGTAGATTTGGAAGTAATTCACCAAAATAAATACCATTCTCATTTTCTATACCTATCTTTCTTTTATCTAGTGTAAGGATAAAAAAAAAAAGTTTATGTGAAATGTGCGTACATACTCGTAATATAAAGTGCCTATTTTGTTAAAAAGTGCAAATATTATTATTATTATTATTAAAAATTATTAAAATTGATTGTCATAATTTAAATTATAATGTTGTAAATTTTTTTTTATCAAAAAGTTCATGTGAAATGTACGTACATAGGCCTACTTGTAATATAAAGTGCAAATATTATTATTATTATTATTATTATTATTATTATTATTATTATTATTATTATTATTATTATTATTATTATTGTTATTATTATTAGAAATTATTAAAATTTATTGTCATAACTCTTTTTTTTTCAATGTTTATTTACCATAAAAAGATGAAAATAAAATTTCATAATTTTGTAAAAAATCAACATTTGCAAAATGTTAATAAAATATAACTTAGACTTGTGTTTTCTATCCAAATTAATTCTATAACATTATTAAACTCTATTTAACATTTAAATTATAATAAGTTTGGACAAGCACAAGCCAAATAATATTTAATGACCAGTTCTCCCCGAAATCAATTTTTTGAAAATGGAATTTTTCCAAAAATTTTAAAAATATATATTTATTTACACATTTTTATTATTTCATTATTCTACAACATTAAGGAAACTAAATGTAAGAAAAAACTATTAAATATAGATGTAACTTCAAATTTGATTTTTCATGATTCATTTAAAAAAAAAAAAAAAAAGGCTGAATTTTGACCGGTTTTCCCCAATTTATGGTATATATATATATATATATATGTATATATATATATATAATATATATATATATATATATATATATATATATATATATATATATATATATATTATGATATATATATATATATATATATATATATATATATCAGGCACGTGCCGTGACTTGTTTCTCAGGGTAGAGCAGGTTTTTAAATTTTAATATACCATATATATAAATATATATATATATATATATATATATATATATATATATATGCTCTTCTTTATATATATATAACTATATATAGCATATATATATATATATATATATTCTCCTCGATGACATCATTCCAGCAACACTGATATGAGCGAGTCGGAAAGCAGAATTCAGAATGCTTTTTATGCACATCATTTAGTATAGGCCTATTAAAAATGAAAAGCACAGAACGTCCAATTAACCAAGTTCAATATAGAAAGCGATAACTCTGTAAGAAATTAATTTTTATGGATTAAATTTATTTAAATATTTAAAAATATAAATAGTATTCACTTCTTTTTGTAGGGCATGCACTTTCGCCTACCTTGCCTACCAAGGGCATGTCTGATATATATATATATATATATATATATATATATATATATATATATCTACCTATATATATATATATATATATATATATATATATATATATATATATATATATATATATATATATATACTGGTATATTTTTTAATTTTTACAGATCCACCACAGCCCACAGAGAAGCGGCCACATTGGGTTGAATAATCAACTCCATGGTGGGTCCTGGCTTATACATATCCTGTATTATACATATTTTAAATGTCACAGAAAATTTGGATGGCAAAATGAATATTCAGTCAAAACGAAATAAAAAAAACCAAATAAAGATAGATATATCCTTTATATATGCTATATATATATATATATATATATATATATATATATATATATATATATATATATATATATATATATATATATATATATATATATATATATATATATATATATATATATATATTACTTACCAACTTTAATTTTCTGAGAATCCTTTAGAATTTTATGCGGCTGACTGGTAAGTGATGTTCCAACACAATATATATTAAGTAATATGAAAAGCTTTTCCAAATAAGTTGGATATATT
The DNA here is from genome assembly GCA_015478945.1 of Trachelipus rathkii. NCBI lineage: Eukaryota > Metazoa > Arthropoda > Malacostraca > Isopoda > Trachelipodidae > Trachelipus > Trachelipus rathkii. Next base: position 9,926 of record JABUQX010027096.1, read on the forward strand.
AAAGCTGTTATTCGAGGCATTAGATTAAATTTCTAAAATAACTATTAAAATAAAGTTAAGGGATTGAAAATATGCATTAAAGCCTATTTATTGTTTATACTGAAAAGATATATAATAAAATATATGAAAATTGGTTCAAAAATATAATAAACAAATAATTTATATTCATTAGTTTTAATACAATAAAAATAAATAAATGTTCATTTACAACTGTTTAAAGATACTAAAACTAAAATAGTTTTCATACTATGTACAGTCTTATTATTTTTTTGTTTTTCTAAAATTGTACGTGAAAGCATTAGAAATAAAAATAGTTTTTATTTTGATAAATCATGTTTTAGTCTAATTCATAAGTATAGATAATACAGCTATAGCCTACAGGCATAAAATAAACATACTGTAATGTTGTAGATTTATATAAAAATATTGTTTAAACTCCAGTTTCATGAGACACTGGTATTGGTATTGTTCTTTCTGAATGACATCAAAAATGCATAAATTTTAACATTCCTATTAATTTTTAGAACATTAGAAATAAAAAGACAGTAAGAAGCCACATGGGCCTATCAAGACTGTCCCAGTCAAGCCAACAGAACCAATCACCAAACAACATGCTCATGCAAATCCACAAAGCACCCTAGGGCTTGTCAATCACTATATACAGAATACACAAATTCTAAAACATGCTCATGCAACTCCACAAAGCACCCTAGGGCTTGTCAATAGGTTAACTTATTTATACACAAAGTCTACAAGTAAAATAAAAAAACTAAAAACTATATCTAAAGTATGTACATGCTAACCACACTACAGCTTTAATAACTTTACAGTAACATGCAATTAACCTTAATAACTACAGTAACTAAGAACCAGCCAATTTGGCTTAGTCAAAATATATATACTACATGATACCCAAACATCCACATACCTATCCAGTCCCTTCTTAAATGTTGCAATCGAGTTGCACTCAACCACCTCCTGTGGCAAACCATTCCAATATTTAACAACCCTATTACTGAATGAATGTTTCTTATATCAAGATGGCATGCTTTCTTCTTAATTTTCTTATTATGCCCCCTAGTCACCAGTCCATGCTCTACTATGAAATTATAATTATAAGAACTAATTATTACGAAGAATTTTGAAAATTGCAGTTTTGTTTTAGTAAAAATATGAGCAAAAATTAACAATTATTTTCATAGTTATAATCATATTAATATGAATATATGTTATCATTCACTACCAGTTGACTTATTATATTTATTGCTACTCAAAAAGTCTTTTGGAATCCAAAATGACAACTTATATATTTCAGAAAGCTATTATACTATACTGGTTAACTTGATTTTAAAGACAGTGCAGAACTAGAAAAGAACTTGGTAGCAAAACTTATTAAGTTATTAAGAATATAGAGACAGTAAGAAACCACATGGGCCTGTCGAGACTGTCCCAGTCAACCCACTAACCAAACATGCTCATGCAAATCCACAAAGCACGATAGGGCTTGTCAAATTACTGTAACTAAAAATCCATCAATTTGGCGTAGTCAAAAATAATGATATATACATGATACCCAAACCATCCACATGCATTAATAACTAAGTTATGGTCACACATGCAGTCTAACATTAATAACTACTATAACTAAAAACCCGCCAATTTGGCTTCGTCTAAATATATTATGATACCCAACCCATCCATATACATATCCAACCCTTTCTTAAATGTTGCAATCAAGTCACACTCAACAACCTCCTGTGGCAGACCATTCCAAAATTTAACAACCCTATTACTGCATGCTTTCTTATATCAAGATGGCATGCTTTCTTCTTATGCCCCCTGGTCACCTGTCCATGCTCTACTATGAAAAATTTATTGGTCTCTGTATTATCAATAGATGTAAATATTTTGTAGACTTGTATCATGTCCCCTCTGAAAAATCGCCTTTCTACAGAAAACATTCCTAACTCCTTCAGCCTCTCCTCATAGCTCTTACCCTCAAACAGAAATTATCCTTGTTTTACCCTCACGTTGCACTGCAGCTCTTGCATATCTAAGTTTCTTTAAATAAGGGCCCAAACTTGTACTGCAATGCTCTGTACTAGCTAACATAACGATTATACAGATTTACTTATTACTTCCTAATGCTCTTGTAAACAACATTGCGATTTATTATGCTTAGCATCTTATTAGCTTTATTTCTAGCTTCCAAACACTGATTAGCTACTTTCAAATTACTGCTTATAATCACACCTAAATCTTTTTCGTGGTCCACAGACTCAAGCCAATTCCCATTCATATCATAGTTAAAACTTTTATTTGAGTAACCTAGGTGAAGAACCTTACACTTTTTACTATTAAAATTCATTTGCCACTTATCTGCCCACCCAAGAAGTTTATCAAGATCATTTTGAATCTTTATACATCCTTCACTATTCCTAACTGTTGTGGCCACTTTGGTATCATCTGCAAACTTAGAAACCTTGCATTTAAGTCCCTGGTCTAAATCATTTATATATATGAGGAATAATAGTGGCCCCAGCACTGAACCCTGTGGAACACCACTCTTCACTATTTCCCATGATGATTTATTGGCATTTAGTTGTACACACGGTTTTCTATTTCGCAACCACTCTTTAATCCAACCATGTACCACTCCAAATATACAACATTGCAATAACTTCTTCATCAGCCTTATGTGGGGAACCTTATCAAAAGCTTTGCTAAAGTCTAAATAAATTTACAATATCAACTGGATCTCCTCGGTCAATGCAGTCATGTATTCCATAAATTCTAAAAGGTTTGTCTGACATGACCTACCCTTTCTGAAACCGTGCTGGGAGTCATACAATACCTTGTTATCTTCTAAATATTTCTCTATATGACCTTTCAGTAACTTTAGAACCTTTACAACCAGAGATGTTAAGTAACTGGCCTATAATTTCCCAAATCTTCCTTACTACCTTTCTTATAAATAGGCACAACATATGCTGTTTTCCACTCATCTGGTACCTAACACCTCACCAAATGTTATAGATTGCTTAAAAATCAAATACAGTGCCTTTGCAATGCTGGTACTACCCTCTTTCAAGAATTCTACCATATATACCATCAGGGCCTGCAGCTTTACTTGGATCAATATGATCTAATAAACCTTTAATATCTTTTACATTAAATTCAAATTCTGTAAGTCTATTTGTTACATGCATACAAGAACTATGTCTCCAAACTATTATCTAATCTTTCCTCAGTAAACACTGAAGCAAAATAAGCATTGAAAATGTTGACCAACTCCTTATCTGAACTCACTAAATTTTCATCAATTTTAATTGGACCAATTGTCCTATTCTTACTTTTAAATTTATAAAAGTTAAAAACCTTCTTCAGGTTCTTATTACTATTCCTTGCTAAACTAATTTCTGCCTCTCTCTTTGCCTTTCTTATTGACTGGTTAAGTTCATTTCTATTTTCCTATAATTTTCTTCCTATTACTACCCCTGAATATTTTAAAACATCTACGCTTTTGTTGATTTTCTCTCTTCTCTCTCTATTCCACCAAACAGGTTTTCTTTTCGCCACCCTAATGGGTTTATCTTTAAAACATACTGACTGAATATTCATTAAAATTTGCTTAAAATATTCCCCTCATGATAAAACAGTTTTGGTCTTTAAACTCTTTATCCCAGTCAGTTGTACTAAGCATGTCTCGAAATTTGGTAAAATCGCCATTTCGGAAATCTAAGATCTTTTCCTTATTAACTTGCAATTTGGGCCCAGATATTACATTCATATTAAATCTAATTATATTATGGTCACTAAGTCCTAAATTCTCCTCAACTCTAACTTCATCCACCATATTTTCAACGTTAGTTAATATTAAGTCTAATAGTGCATCGTATCTTGTGGGTTCTTGAACCATCTGGGTCAAAAGTTATCTAGTATACAATTTATGAATGCAGAACTACTATGGTCCATATTAGACTTGAACTTGGAAGATCTAAACATTAAATTCATGAGGCCTATAATGAAACAAAAAAGTTCATACAGTTGTAGCTATAACTAATAAAATATTAATTTAAGTCACATGTCAATTGTATATTATATATATATATATACTTAAAAATACTTATATTAGTACACAATATGCAATGCAAATTTTTTTTAGCACATTGATACAGATTTCTAGAAACCTTGGTCAAAATTGAAAGCCTTTGCAATAGAGTTGTATACCCTGTATCCTCAATGGCGTCATAAAATTTAGAAAGTAATTTTATCATTGAATGGGTCTATTTTGTGGTAACTTAGTATGGGTTTTTTGCTGCAATCATAGCTCCTCCATTTCACTCACTGGTATAAAAATCTTATATTGCTTACATTCATCGTCTCATTTGAACTTATAAATTTGATGTAATAGCAACTTCAATAAAGTGAGAAGTTAGCAATAGATTTTTCAATATACATACCTTTTAGGACATTAGGAATATAGAGACAGTAAAAAGCTCACATTGTTTACGTTTCTTAGAGTCTGTGATATAAGATGCCTCATTTGAAGCAGTTACTCACATGCCCCTAAGATTGTCCATCTGAACACATTGTACTTTAGATCTATACCTCTTATTTCAGACCATAGTTTAACTACTATACATTAACACTGGTAACAACATACCCTCATGAAAGACCCTAGCCCACTGAAGACTTAGTCCCTTGACATCCACCAAGGATTTAATTGCACCAGCCACCTTCCTACCATTCACAACTTTTCTACTACACTCTGCATCATCTGTTCCCTTTTCATCCAACATATATCCTAAATATTTAAACTCAGACACTTGCTCCAGTTGCTCACCATCCAACATAACTTCCCACTGAGAGCCGAGACCTGTCCTCACTCACAACCCTAACCCAACTCAACTACATTTACTTTCAAACACCTTCTTTTGCACACCCTGCCAAATCTCTCTACCAATCCTCTCACTCTCTCTTCATATTTGCCACACAAAACCAAATCAACTGCATATAATAGGTAGGGCACCTTCCACTCTCTTCCGTTCTCCAACTAACACCTTTCCCTGCCACCCCCAAATCTAATTTTCATAACCACATCCATAAACAAATCAAATAACCAAGGAGACATAACACATCCCTGTCTCTCTCCGCTATTAATATTAAACCAATCACTTTCAAAATTTTTTCTTACACACACTTCACTATCATCATACATATTTTTGATTGCATTCAGAATCCTACCACCAACACCTACCATAGAGCTTCCCTATTAATCCTAATCACACGCCTGTTGCAAATCCATAAAACCTAAATACAATTTATTATTATTCTTTCTCATTTTCTCTATCATTTGTTTCAATGTAAAGATTTGATCCAAACACCCTCTACCACTTCTAAACGCATCTTGTTCTTTACCAATCAGTCCCTCAACGCACTCTTTTGAACAAAATACCAGCATATGTTATATACGGTATGGTATATATATATATATATATATATATATATATATATATATATATATATATATATATATATATATATATATATATATATATATATATATATATATATATATATATATATACGTATATATATATATATATATATATATATATATATATATATATATATATATATATATATATATATATATATTATATATATATATATATATATATATATATATACTTCTTTCTCCTGGAATTTAAAACCTCATCATCAGAAATATCGCTATACCATCCAGACGTGTCAATTGGTAATTCAATATTTTAATCATGGTAATGTTTATACTTAAAAATGTTTTATACAGTCTGGACATTTTTGACCATTTTTGATCCAGCCTGTAATAGTTTTATATTATGGCTTTATTTATGATCAACCTTGGTAATAATTCATGATACTATAATTGTCTGTTCTTTTTCTAGTATAATTTGTCATGAATATATTAATTTATTAATGAGGATTGGTTAAATTTAACATTGTATATAGCCTATAACAAAAGTACAACCAATAATCAATAGGAAGCACATATGGTTGTTTAACCCCATAGTTGTGCTCAGTTGAACAATTGAATCTATCGAAGACCTTGAAAAGACTTTATATCTGTTTTCAAGGTTAGTAGTTACAAATAAAGAACCTTAATTAAATTTTGTAATTCTATTTAAATTAATGACTGTAATCTTATGTATTGATATTGA
>JABUQX010027097.1:0-27500 GCA_015478945.1 Trachelipus rathkii
CATATCCAAACGAGCAGAGTTATTGCAAGTTCGGTAGAGGGAGTGAAAGACCGCTGCTTTTTCCTTGCGGAGATCGTTAACATCATACCCATCTCCTCCTCCGCATATTCTCTCTCGTTCATCGCGGCAAGTATTCGTACATATCCTGGAACTCTATGTACCCCCCGCTTTCAGGCCTCGACAACCACACTTAGCCGGCGGGGGGGAAGAGAGAGCCCAATTGCGTTTACGACGCGAAGGAGATTTAGTATACCTTTGCCTGGGGGGAAGCCAACAACCCAGGCAAAGCCAGTCCTATCTCTCCTCCGCGTCCGTATTAACCACTGCGCTCGGACACAATGATCGTCAACAAGAGACAGTTCACCGGTGTATCAAAGACACCGCCGATGTCGTGCCCGCTTGCTTGGACCATTTTCTCGCGTGCTTATAATTGTTCAGGGCGGATTAAAGGTACATTCAATCTTGAGAGGGCGGTCCCCCGGGGGTGACTCGGTGCCAGCACGGCGGTCATGGAAGGCACTTGGTATCGTCTTATTAAGGTTTCAGCCTTTGAACGATCCAGGACACTTCATACCCGTGGACGCACTCGCCACATGTCGTCTTAATAGATGTAACCCCGTCGCCACAGGCAAGATCTTTCCCCCATCCTGAGCTGCGTTGCCGTATCAGGAAATGAAATCGCTGGTTTGACCGACGAGATTGGCGATGAAGATGGTGATACCTACGCGAGAGGCCAATCACCTTCAATTCACCGACTCAATCCGCCGCCCAACGACCAAACCTCGGCTGTGCTGGTAGAGTCTTTTCCATTACACTCTGCGGTCGTTACCGGGATACCCATCCTGCCACGCGGAAGTCATGTTCGGGCTCCTCACCCTCTCCATACTCCAACTAGTGCAGTGACAGGGCTTGTGAACTGGCCCCGATGGTTATACCTATCATTTTGCTATCACCGCTCGTTTAATGTCGTTCGGGCAGGGATCGTTCAGTCTGTCTGGACCGGATGTGGCCGAATCGACAGGAAGACGCAGAAAGAAAAATCCTCGCCTTCTTAGGGTTCCAGCCAGCCTCTTCCAGCGAGCATATTCGAACTGCGCCTCTATAGCCAATGTGCAATAGCAGTAGCAGCTACGACCGAAAGCAGTCGCACACCGACTTTTACTAACGGAAGAGATCTGCTGCTACTAACTACTACAAGTGAGCGGTGACATTGCCCGAAGGGATACCTCATGGAGGCGATAGGTCATCTCAACCCTTCATATTATATTTCGAAAGGCATCATCACAGAAGTCGGTAGAGAAGATACTGCGATAGCAGCTTCGCAACAGCAAAAGCAGCAGACCCAGCTCCATTTCCAAAACCAGCAGCAGCAGCATCTTTACTGCGGTTCGGTAGAGGGAGTGAAAGACTACTTACTCCGCGTGCGCTAAAGCGTTTATCGGCTATACCTAGGACTACGTTTTCTGTGATGCGCTCTCTGCGTTCGATGGATGTACCCTCTTGGCAGCAACTAAAGAAGAGAGAAAGAGCTTTTTTCAGCAGAAGCGGACCCCCAGTTCCATATCCAAACACGAGCAGAGTTATTGCCAGTTCGGTAGAGGGAGTGAAAGAGACCGCTTTTTACTCCGTTCGAACTGCTAAAGAAAGCTGCTGACACCCTTCCCGTAGTAAACTGCCTCGAGTATAACCCCTACTACCACTCGCTACTACCCAGAGAGGAGGAGGAGCAGCAGCAGCAGGGGGGCCGCGCCATCCTTTCCACGCGACCACGAGGTTCATTGACATCATTCGCCGGGACGAACGGTCTATCCTCTTGCGCGCGAAAAAAAAAAAAAAAAAAAAAAAAAAAAAAAAAAAAAAAAAAAAAAAAAAAAAAAAAAAAAAAAAAAAAAACGGCCAATTTTCAAGTCAGGGGAAAGGTTTTTCTCAAATGCATCGTTACTCGTAAAATGTTTCTAGGCGGCCGAGCAATCCGCCCTAATGAGATAACCTTCCCCCGACCAGAAAACAAACCACAGACTCAACAATTCGAGAAAAAGCTCTATTTTTCCGTAAAAAGGCGGAAAAATCCGCCTTTTTTGGCCTCTAACCGCGGAACGACGACTGCTGAGCTTCGACACCTCTCCGTGAATTTTTCTCTCGATTTCAGTTTTTCGACTAAGGTCACGGAAAACTGCTAGAGGGGTAAGCAGAGTTCCACTTCCTCGCGATCCACCGTCGTCGTGAGTCTATATGCCAGGAGAGGGTGACGAGACAACAGACAGTCACGCACCAAGCTAGAAGCCCAAACCCGGACACCACGCGCTGGGAGAGAGAAGGGAACCCAACCTCGCTCTCTCCCCGTTCTTGACTGGACTTGGAAGTACCCTCTTGGCAGCAACTAAAGAAGAGGGAGAGACAGCAGAGCTTTTCAGCAGAAGCGGACCCCCAGTTCCATATCCAAACACGAGCAGAGTTATTGCCAGTTCGGTAGAGGGGAGTGGAAGACCGCTTTTTTGTCTCCGTTCGAACTGCTGAAGAGCGCTGCTGACTGACACCCTTCCCGTAGTAAACTGCCTCGAGTATAACCCCTACTACCACTCGCTACTACCCAGAGAGAAGGAGCAGGGGGGCCGCGCCATCCTTTCCACGCGACCACGAGGTTCATTGACATCATTCGCCGGGACGAACGGTCTATCCTCTTGCGCGGAGGGCCAATTTTCAAGTCAGGGGAAAGGTTTTTCTCAAATGCATCGTTACTCGTAAAATGTTTCTAGGCGGCCGAGCAATCCGCCCTAATGAGATAACCTTCCCCCGACCAGAAAACGAACCACAGACTCAACAATTCGAGAAAAAGCTCTATTTTTCCGTAAAAAGGCGGAAAAATCCGCCTTTTTTGGCCTCTAACCGCGGAACGACGACTGCTGAGCTTCGACACCTCTCCGTGAATTTTTCTCTCGATTTCAGGTTTTCGACTAAGGTCACGGAAAACTGCTAGAGGGGTAAGCAGAATTCCACTTCCTCGCGATCCACCGTCGTCGTGAGTCTATATGCCAGGAGAGGGTGACGAGACAACAGACAGTCACGCACCAAGCTAGAAGCCCAAACCCGGACACCACGCGCTGGGAGAGAGAAGGGAACCCAACCTCGCTCTCTCCCCGTTCTTGACTGGACTTGGAAGTACCCTCTTGGCAGCAACTAAAGAAGAGGGAGAGACAGCAAAGCTTTTCAGCAGAAGCGGACCCCCAGTTCCATATCCAAACACGAGCAGAGTTATTGCCAGTTCGGTAGAGGGGAGTGGAAGACCGCTTTTTTGTCTCCGTTCGAACTGCTGAAGAGCGCTGCTGACTGACACCCTTCCCGTAGTAAACTGCCTCGAGTATAACCCCTACTACCACTCGCTACTACCCAGAGAGGAGGAGGAGGAGCAGGGGGGCCGCGCCATCCTTTCCACGCGACCACGAGGTTCATTGACATCATTCGCCGGGACGAACGGTCTATCCTCTTGCGCGGAGGGCCAATTTTCAAGTCAGGGGCAAGGCTTTTCTCAAATGCATCGTTACTCGTAAATGTTTCTAGGCGGCCGAGCAATCCGCCCTAATGAGATAACCTTCCCCCGACTAGAAAACAAACCACAGACTCAACAACTCGAGAAAAAGCTCTATTTTTCCGTAAAAAGGCGGAAAATCCGCCTTTTTTCGACCTCGAAGCAGGGAAAGCTCGAGCGCCACGGCTGCACCCTCTCCGGGACTCGACCCTTCGATTTGAGCTTTTTCTCGAATTGTTGAGTCTGTGGTTTGTTTTCTGGTCGGGGGAAGGTTATCTCATTAGGGCGGATTGCTCGGCCGCCTAGAAACATTTACGAGTAACGATGCATTTGAGAAAAACCTTTCCCCCGACTTGAAAATTGGCCCTCCGCGCAAGAGGATAGACCGTTCGTCCCGGCGAATGATGTCAATGAACCTCGTGGTCGCGTGGAAAGGATGGCGCGGCCCCCCTGCTCCCTCTCTGGGTAGAAGAGAGTGGAAGGTGGTGGTCGTAGGGGGGATACTCGAGGCAGTTTACTACGGGAAGGGTGTCAGTCAGCAGCGCTCTTCAGCAGTTCGAACGGAGACAAAAAAGCGGTCTTCCACTCCCCTCTACCGAACTGGCAATAACTCTGCTCGTGTTTGGATATGGAACTGGGGGTCCGCTTCTGCTGAAAAGCTTTGCTGTCTCTCCCTCTTCTTTAGTTGCTGCCAAGAGGGTACTTCCAAGTCCAGTCAAGAACGGGGAGAGAGCGAGGTTGGGTTCCCTTCTCTCTCCCAGCGCGTGGTGTCCGGGTTTGGGCTTCTAGCTTGGTGCGTGACTGTCTGTTGTCTCGTCACCCTCTCCTGGCATATAGACTCACGACGACGGTGGATCGCGAGGAAGTGGAATTCTGCTTACCCCTCTAGCAGTTTTCCGTGACCTTAGTCGAAAACCTGAAATCGAGAGAAAAATTCACGGAGAGGTGTCGAAGCTCAGCAGTCGTCCCTGCTTCGAGGTCGAAAAAAGGCGGATTTTCCGCCTTTTTACGGAAAAATAGAGCTTTTTCTCGAATTGTTGAGTCTGTGGTTCGTTTTCTGGTCGGGGGAAGGTTATCTCATTAGGGCGGATTGCTCGGCCGCCTAGAAACATTTTACGAGTAACGATGCATTTGAGAAAAACCTTTCCCCTGACTTGAAAATTGGCCCTCCGCGCAAGAGGATAGACCGTTCGTCCCGGCGAATGATGTCAATGAACCTCGTGGTCGCGTGGAAAGGATGGCGCGGCCCCCCTGCTCCTTCTCTCTGGGTAGTAGCGAGTGGTAGTAGGGGTTATACTCGAGGCAGTTTACTACGGGAAGGGTGTCAGTCAGCAGCGCTCTTCAGCAGTTCGAACGGAGACAAAAAAGCGGTCTTCCACTCCCCTCTACCGAACTGGCAATAACTCTGCTCGTGTTTGGATATGGAACTGGGGGTCCGCTTCTGCTGAAAAGCTCTGCTGTCTCTCCCTCTTCTTTAGTTGCTGCCAAGAGGGTACTTCCAAGTCCAGTCAAGAACGGGGAGAGAGCGAGGTTGGGTTCCCTTCTCTCTCCCAGCGCGTGGTGTCCGGGTTTGGGCTTCTAGCTTGGTGCGTGACTGTCTGTTGTCTCGTCACCCTCTCCTGGCATATAGACTCACGACGACGGTGGATCGCGAGGAAGTGGAACTCTGCTTACCCCTCTAGCAGTTTTCCGTGACCTTAGTCGAAAAACTGAAATCGAGAGAAAAATTCACGGAGAGGTGTCGAAGCTCAGCAGTCGTCGTTCCGCGGTTAGAGGCCAAAAAAGGCGGATTTTTCCGCCTTTTTACGGAAAAATAGAGCTTTTTCTCGAATTGTTGAGTCTGTGGTTTGTTTTCTGGTCGGGGGAAGGTTATCTCATTAGGGCGGATTGCTCGGCCGCCTAGAAACATTTTACGAGTAACGATGCATTTGAGAAAAACCTTTCCCCTGACTTGAAAATTGGCCCTCCGCGCAAGAGGATAGACCGTTCGTCCCGGCGAATGATGTCAATGAACCTCGTGGTCGCGTGGAAAGGATGGCGCGGCCCCCCTGCTGCTGCTGCTCCTCCTCCTCTCTGGGTAGTAGAGAGTGGAAGGTGGTGGTAGTAGGGGTGATACTCGAGGCAGTTTACTACGGGAAGGGTGTCAGCAGCTTTCTTTAGCAGTTCGAACGGAGTAAAAAGCGGTCTCTTTCACTCCCTCTACCGAACTGGCAATAACTCTGCTCGTGTTTGGATATGGAACTGGGGGTCCGCTTCTGCTGAAAAAAGCTCTTTCTCTCTTCTTTAGTTGCTGCCAAGAGGGTACATCCATCGAACGCAGAGAGCGCATCACAGAAAACGTAGTCCTAGGTATAGCCGATAAACGCTTTAGCGCACGCGGAGTAAGTAGTCTTTCACTCCCTCTACCGAACCGCAGTAAAGATGCTGCTGCTGCTGGTTTTGGAAATGGAGCTGGGTCTGCTGCTTTTGCTGTTGCGAAGCTGCTATCGCAGTATCTTCTCTACCGACTTCTGTGATGATGCCTTTCGAAATATAATATGAAGGGTTGAGATGACCTATCGCCTCCATGAGGTATCCCTTCGGGCAATGTCACCGCTCACTTGTAGTAGTTAGTAGCAGCAGATCTCTTCCGTTAGTAAAAGTCGGTGTGCGACTGCTTTCGGTCGTAGCTGCTACTGCTATTGCACATTGGCTATAGAGGCGCAGTTCGAATATGCTCGCTGGAAGAGGCTGGCTGGAACCCTAAGAAGGCGAGGATTTTTCTTTCTGCGTCTTCCTGTCGATTCGGCCACATCCGGTCCAGACAGACTGAACGATCCCTGCCCGAACGACATTAAACGAGCGGTGATAGCAAAATGATAGGTATAACCATCGGGGCCAGTTCACAAGCCCTGTCACTGCACTAGTTGGAGTATGGAGAGGGTGAGGAGCCCGAACATGACTTCCGCGTGGCAGGATGGGTATCCCGGTAACGACCGCAGAGTGTAATGGAAAAGACTCTACCAGCACAGCCGAGGTTTGGTCGTTGGGCGGCGGATTGAGTCGGTGAATTGAAGGTGATTGGCCTCTCGCGTAGGTATCACCATCTTCATCGCCAATCTCGTCGGTCAAACCAGCGATTTCATTTCCTGATACGGCAACGCAGCTCAGGATGGGGGAAAGATCTTGCCTGTGGCGACGGGGTTACATCTATTAAGACGACATGTGGCGAGTGCGTCCACGGGTATGAAGTGTCCTGGATCGTTCAAAGGCTGAAACCTTAATAAGACGATACCAAGTGCCTTCCATGACCGCCGTGCTGGCACCGAGTCACCCCCGGGGGACCGCCCTCTCAAGATTGAATGTACCTTTAATCCGCCCTGAACAATTATAAGCACGCGAGAAAATGGTCCAAGCAAGCGGGCACGACATCGGCGGTGTCTTTGATACACCGGTGAACTGTCTCTTGTTGACGATCATTGTGTCCGAGCGCAGTGGTTAATACGGACGCGGAGGAGAGATAGGACTGGCTTTGCCTGGGTTGTTGGCTTCCCCCCAGGCAAAGGTATACTAAATCTCCTTCGCGTCGTAAACGCAATTGGGCTCTCTCTTCCCCCCCGCCGGCTAAGTGTGGTTGTCGAGGCCTGAAAGCGGGGGGTACATAGAGTTCCAGGATATGTACGAATACTTGCCGCGATGAACGAGAGAGAATATGCGGAGGAGGAGATGGGTATGATGTTAACGATCTCCGCAAGGAAAAAGCAGCGGTCTTTCACTCCCTCTACCGAACTTGCAATAACTCTGCTCGTTTGGATATGGCGGTGGGTCAGCTTCTTCTTCTGCTGAAAGTGGTTTTCGCCGCTGTACATCGTGTATCCTATCCTTCGCATAAAAAAAAGTCTAGAATGTAAGGCTCGTTTCGGGTGGCAGGCAGGCGCAGGCAGGCAGGCAGTGGAGTTAGTTTGAGTGGCGGCGGCAGCAGCGCAGCAGGGGCGGGCTGGCTGGCTAGGCTTGGCTCCCTCGTTCTTTCTTTCTCTGTTCTGTTTCTGTTTCTGTCCTGTCGGCTTCTCGGTCATAACGTTTGCGAGCCTTGTTCTCGGAGCGGCAGGCAGGCAGATTGGAACAGTTGGAGTGGCGGCGGCGACAGCAGCAGCGCAGTGGGGGCAATGGCTGGCTGGATTGCTACGTTTCGCTCCCTCCTTCTTTGTTTCTCTGTTCTGTTTCTGTTCGTTTCGGGGGCCAGGCAGGCAGGCAGGCAGGCAGGCAGGCAGGCAGGCAGGCAGGCAGGCAGACTGGAACAGTTGGAGAGGCGGCGGCGAAAGCAACAGCGCAGCAAGCAGGCAAAGGCACCGGTAAAAGCAAAGGGGCACCGGTAAAAGCAAAGGGGCACTGGTAAAAGCAAAGGGGCACTGGTAAAGACACTGGCACTGGTACAGGTACAGGTAATGGCTGGCTGGATTGCTACGTTTCGCTCCTCTCCTTCTTTGTTTCTCTGTTCTGTTTCTGTTTTGTCTGTCGGCTCCTCGTTCCCGAGTGTCGGTCATAGTCGGTGGAAAAGTTAAGTTTTCAGTCCGAAAGATGGTAATATTTTTGGCCGGCGTTCGCGGGGGCTGGGGGAGCACCGCGAACGTTGGTGGTGGATGTATTGAATGACGGAAACCGCAGTCCACCCGGTTTACAGGCGCATATGACGTGTTCTCGAAGCTTCGAAGTAGTACTGTTTTTTTTTGCATCATCCTGACGTCTTAATTTCAGTCGTCGCGGTAGAAAGAAAAGGTGAGATACGGATAACAAAGAAGCACGCGGACGTAGGCGGCTTCCGTGGCTGTGAAAAGCGATTCACCTCTGCAGCATCAGCAAAATGTAAGTTTTCTTAGCTACCTGCTCGTAAAAGTTTTTCGACTTCCTCGGTGTTGACATCCAGGCAGTTGGGGAGACCGTTCGTCTTGTTAGTCGAATGCTGTCGTTGACCCGTATAGTAAATTCTATTTTAAAAATAGAACGAAAAAGCTGGTTATAAAGTCGAACTTTTACGAGAGATTGGGCTAGAAGACTAATAACACTTTGCGCTCTTGCTGCACGTGGTGCTTTCTCTCTCTCTTTCAGTTTCGGTGTCGTCTTCGTCGGCATATCCTCTTCTCACTGACGGTGAATTTAAGACGTCAGCTGCTCGGGTGCAACTAGGACGTCGATTGGCTTAGAAACCTCGCAACTTGCTGCTCGTCCCTATTTAGCTATATCATAGGGATCTGTCTCTGTTTGGGACGTTCCCGTCGTCGTCGTCAAAGAGAGCGAGGTTGGGTTCCCTTCTCTCTCTGTCGTCGTCGGCGGCGAACACAACCCACTACGGATTCGCCCGAAGGTAGCTATTAGGAGCCCATTGTAGTGGCAGGCGAGTCAGTAATTGCGACGGTGGAACGCCGGGCTGCTGCCGCTCTGAGACTAGGTTAAGTTCGTGGCGGATGCTTCTTGGGTTGAAATATGCAAAGTTCGATGATACACCACCTATCTGGTAAGTTAGCTCTCTTTGCCACCTACTGCGAAAAATAATTCCAGAGATTGGGGCATGAAACTAACTGCATCACGATGTGTGTGCGTGTGTCTTGGCTTGCTGATCAATTGCGGAGTGGTATTCGCCACGGCAGCGCCTGCCTTACTCGGTAGCTTACCCGGAGCTTGCCGCAGACGACTTTTTGCTGGAGTCTCGTGTGCTTTGAGCTACTGTAGCTTCATAATAGGCATCGAGTAGCGGAGGTAGCAACTAGGACGTCGATTGGCTTAGAAACCAAGCAACTTGCTGCTCGTCCCTATTTAGCTATATCATAGGGATCTGTCTCTGTTTGGGACGTTCCCGTCGTCGTCGTCAAAGAGAGCGAGGTTGGGTTCCCTTGTCTCTCTGTCGTCGTCGGCGTCGAACACAACCCACTACGGATTCGCCCGAAGGTAGCTATTAGGAGCCCATTGTAGTGGCAGGCGAGTTAGTAATTGCGACGGTGGAACGCCGGGCTGCCGCGCTGAGACTAGGTTAAGTTCGTGGCGGATGCTTCTTGGGTTGTAATAACAAAGTTCCATGATACACCTGTCTGGTCAGTGAACGGCTCTGTTTACCACCTACTGCGAAAAATTATTCCAGAGATTGGGGTCTGAAGGGGTAGCTGTATCACGATGTGTGTGTCTTCGCTTGGTCGATGATACACGTATCTGATCAGTTACGGCTCTGTTTACCACCTACTGCGAAAAATTATTCCAGAGATTGGGGTCTGAAGAGGTAACTGTATCACGATGTGCGTGTGTCATGGCTTTGTTGGTCAATTGCGGAGTGGTATTCGCCACGGCAGCGCCTGCCTTACTCGGTAGTTACCCGGAACTTGCCGCAGACGACTTTTTGCTGGCTGCTCGTGTTCTTGAGCTACTGTATGTAGCTTCTTGGCCATAGGCATCGAGTAGCGGAGGTCGCAACTAGGACGTAGAATGGCTTAGAAACCTCGCAACTTGCCGCTCGTCCCTATTTAGCTATATCATAGGGATCTGTCTCTGTTTGGGACGTTCCCGTCGTCGTCGTCAAAGAGAGCGAGGTTGGGTTCCCTTCTCTCTCTGTCGTCGTCGGCGTCGAACACAACCCACTACGGATTCGCCCGAAGGTAGCTATTAGGAGCCCATTGTAGTGGCAGGCGAGTCAGTAATTGCGACGGTGGAACGCCGGGCTGCTGCCGCTCTGAGACTAGGTTAAGTTCGTGGCGGATGCTTCTTGGGTTGAATTAACAAAGTTCCATGATACACCTATCTGGTAAGTTAGCTCTCTTTGCCACCTACTGCGAAAATTTATTCCAGAGATTGGGGTACTTCAAACTAACTTTATCACGATGTGTGTCTTGGCTTTGTTGATCAATTTCGGAGTGGTATTCGCCACGGCAGCGCCTGCCTTACTCGGTAGCTTACGCGGAACTTGCCGCATACGACTTTTTGCTATTTTTTCATGTGCAAGCAGGCGTTTCGTTGCTGCGCTCGCGTGGTTAAAACCTACTAAGCGCGGACAGTATTAGCAGCATCAGCATCAGCAGCAGCAGCAGCAGCAGCAGCGTTTTAGTAGAGGAAACGGTTCAGACGCAGTGGGACGTTTGACTGAGAAAGGAAGGCTACCATCGGACTGAGATTGTAAAAAGAGGGTTGGAATGTCCTCCGAGTCCCAATAAGATCGATCATAGCGATCGGTATGAGCGCTCGGGTCGAGTATCCTCCTTCGTATCTCAATGCCTTTGCATTCGCTTGAGTTCTCGGGTCTTATGCTCTCTTTCAGTCACACCTGACTCAAATCGTGCTAGTACCCCGCATTTTGCTGGGCTTGGGGACGGGGATCAAAGAACTGTTTGTTACGGCGCGCTACGGAAAATCCTATCCACGATTTTCCTATACGGGCGCGACTGTGCATCATCCTTCCTCGTTACTCAGGTCTTGCGCATTTATGGGGGGCCGTCGGGTGTGCTGATCGCGCGGAGTTCTCGTGGAATCTACTGCTACTGCTGCTTACGGTTCAGACGCAGTGGGACGTTTGACTGAGAAAGGAAGGCTACCATCGGACTGAGATTGTAAAAAGAGGGTGTGCCATGTCCTCCGAGTCCCAATATTATCGATCATAGCGATCGGTCTGAGGGTCCGGGTCGAGTATCCCATCCTCGTATCTCAATGCCTTTGCATTCGCTTGAGTTCTCGGGTCTTGCGCTCTCTTTCGGTCACACCTGACAAAATCGTGCTAGTACCCTGTAAATGCTGGGCTTGGGGACGGGGATCAAAGAACTGTTTGTTACGGCGCGCTACGGGCGCGACTGTGCATCATCCTTCCTCGTTACTCAGGTCTTGCGCATTTGCGGGGGGCCGTTGGGTGTGCTGATCGCGCGGAGTTCTCGTGGAATCTACTGCTGCTGCTACTGCTGCTGCTTCCGCTGTTGGTGCTACTACTGTTCGTAGGAACTTGGGATATGTAAGGCTTCTTGGCAATGACACAGTGGGAGAAAGTTGAGGGAAATGTAGAGATACAACGGTCTGATGTGATATGGTGGCGAGTATCGACGGTCGTCAGAAGAGTTCGCAAACATAAATGCGGTGCCGGACAGCGACTTGACATCTCGTTTAGCGCAATCCGTTGGACCATATCGGTTGCCCGGGGAGTATCCGAAATCGTTCGCCAAGAAGTCTTCCGTGGAACGATCAACTGTCGGTCATTGTGGCCACTGACTCACGAGGACGGTGATCCAGGGTTCTCCATAGCGCTACCTACCTTCTGTTAGTCAAGTAGGTGAATTCTCGAAAGTACTAACAGAGTTGCCAAAAGGAAGGTAGCGTGTATGGGTTCCCTCGCCTTACTCGAGTGTATTGGTCGCGGTGATGGTCTGGTTGCGTATCCCGGGGTTTCGTTTTATCCCAAGTTTCGAGCTGAAGCTGCCGTGTTCGTGTTTTGCTTCCTTTGTTTCGCTTACCGCAAATAAAGTTGGCAAAATCCGAGCGGTAGCGGGAGTTGGTATTATTAATCGCGCGAGCTGCTTTATTATTATTATTAGCAGCTATGCGCTTGCTTGTGCGAGGCCTCAGGGATGACAAAAATAAATACTCGAAGAATGCTTCGGGGGTGCCCAAACCGAATCACGGTGGGGACCTACCTGGTTGATCCTGCCAGTAGTCATATGCTTGTCACAAAGATTAAGCCATGCATGTCTGAGTACCTGCCGACCTTAGGCGAAACCGCGAATGGCTCATTAAATCAGTCACGATTTACGGGATTTTGTGAAATCCTTACTCGGATAACTGTGGTAATTCTAGAGCTAATACGTGCAACTAGTCTCCGACCCCGACCTTGCCTCGCGCTCGGTCGGGGGAAGGGCGCATTTGTTAGAACCAAAAACCGGGTGGACAGTCGGGTTGCGGCAATCTGCTGCTGCTGTTCGCTGACTGCCTTTCTCAGTTTCTAACTGTGGGGCAGCCTCAGCAGCAGCAGCACAGCATTCGTCCTCCTCGTCCATTCCTCTTCGGTTATGTGGTGACTCCGGATATTTCTACAGCCGAGCGCTGAGGCCTTTGTGCCGGCGCCGGATCCCACGAGTGTCTGCCTTATCAGCTTTCGATTGTAGGTTATTCGCCTACAATGGCTGTAACGGGTAACGGGGAATCAGGGTTCGATTCCGGAGAGGGAGCCTGAGAAACGGCTACCACATCTAAGGAAGGCAGCAGGCACGCAAATTACCCAATCCCGGCAAGGGGAGGTAGTGACGCGAAATAACGATGCGGGACTCTTCCGAGGCCTCGCAATCGGAATGAGTTCGATGTAAAGAAATGGACGAGGATCCATTGGAGGGCAAGTCTGGTGCCAGCAGCCGCGGTAATTCCAGCTCCAATAGCGTATATTAAAGTTGTTGCGGTTAAAAAGCTCGTAGTTGGATTTCTGATGCGGACCGGAAGCCCACCCAAGGCGCGCTACTCGTCTACGGGGAGCTGCGTCCCGAAGTGGTTCTTCCCGTGTCCCTCGGCAAAGGGCCGTTTGGTGTACGCTTCTTCGGTTTGTGGCAAGGGTGCCGAGTTTTTAGAGGCGCAGTCCAACAACCTCTTTCCCGGCTTCAGGGGTCGTCGTACGCGTCTCTCGCAGGCGGCGTCGACGCGTTGGTGTTTTCTGTGTCGCTGTTGAGCAAGCCGGGTTTAGCGAGGGTCGAGCACGTAGAGATATCCTTCGGCTTTCCCCTGAGCGAATCCCGTTGGCGCTGTTAGCTCGTAGCGTGGCATTATTTCGAGAGCGGTGTTTCTCTTATCCTTCCCTGGATAGAGTTTCGGGTTTGCATCCGCTGCAACGGAACAGGCGTTCGCCTCTCCCCCGTAAACCCTCTCATTCGTCCGTTGTCTCGCTCGTCCTCCCGAGTTCTTCTTGAGCGCTTCCGTACAACCAAACCGATTCGCTTACGCCGTCTTCTTTTAGTAGACGGGTCGGCTTCTCGGGCGGAGTGTGTTCGAGCTGCTCGGGTGCGACACCAAACGCAAAAGTAGCGATGACAGCGGCGGGTGATGGTTCGGGTGGACGCGACTCGCGCTGCTGTTTGTAGAGTTGTTCTCCCGGCTCTAAAAGGGGATCGGTTCGCAGATCCCGCGATACAAACTCGTGTATTTGTCCCGCTGCAAGCGCACGTCAATGATACGGGTGCCACTCGATGAAAGGGGTTTGCAAATTAACGTAGGTTTCTCTACCGGCCTCACCGCACCGTGCTTGTGGCGATTACAGGGCACTACGCGCTCTTCGTCGTTTCTTCGGAGGCGCCTCTGCGGCGGTTTCGCCCCGGCTGTTCGGGTAAATGCTGCTGTTGCTGTCCTCTATTTTTCGGTTTTGCCCCTGCGCCTCAATTCCGTTACAACGCGTATTTCCTCTCGGTTTCCCGCGTCGTAGGGAACGATGAAAAACGGGAAGGTTTAAGGCCCTTCGGATGTATGTCGCATTTGCTCTTTCGTGGCGGGTCAGCGTACCCGGTGGATCCCTGCCGGCTCCGTGTTTAGAACAGTCGTCGGTTTCTCGCGGGGTGCTCTTCACCGAGTGTCCCGCGTGGCCGACAAGTTCACTTTGAAAAAATTAGAGTGCTCAGAGCGGGCTAAAATATTTACGTCCGAATGGTAGCGCATGGAATGATGGAACAGGACCTCGGTCCCGCCTTTTTCAGCCCGGTTTTTCGGAACCGAGGTAATGATTAAAGGGGACAGACGGGGGCATTAGTATTGCGGGGCGAGAGGTGAAATTCTTGGACCCTCGCAAGACTACCTACTGCGAAAGCATTTGCCAAGAATGTTTTCATTAATCAAGAACGAAAGTTAGAGGATCGAAGGCGATCAGATACCGCCCTAGTTCTAACTATAAACTATGCCAACTAGCGATCCGTCGGCGTCATTCCCACGACTCGACGGGAAGCCCCAGGGAAACCAAAGTTTTTGGGTTCCGGGGGTAGTATGGTTGCAAAGCTGAAACTTAAAGGAATTGACGGAAGGGCACCACCAGGAGTGGAGCCTGCGGCTTAATTTGACTCAACACGGGGAAACTCACCAGGCCCGGACACTGGAAGGATTGACAGATTGAGAGCTCTTTCTTGATTCGGTGGTTGGTGGTGCATGGCCGTTCTTAGTTGGTGAAGCGATTTGTCTGGTTGATTCCGATAACGAACGAGACTCTACCCTGCTAACTAGTCGGCGGATCGACTCCCGAGATGGGGTTTCCGACCGCGGGGTTTTGCGGGCGGGGGTCACCCAGGGCCGTCGTAGCTCCCGAGGGGCGGTGTCTAAGGCCGCTGCCGCTGCTGCTTTCCGCCATGGGTAAGTGCGAAGCTGATGATGATAAGGATGGGAGTTACGTGCCGCGCGAACAGCCTCCCTCGTGGGGTTGCCGCGCGTATCGTAGCTTACCTTCCGTCCGCTCTCAGTCTTTGCCTACTGCCTTTTCGGTGTGGGAGTAGTAGTGCGCGCGGTACATTCTCGCTTTTCGGGGTCGAAGTTGCGGCGGTTTCCTAGGTCCCCGTCCTGCCTCGTTCGTCGGGCCTCAGCGAGGGGCGTCCGTCGTAATATCTTCTTAGAGGGATCGGCGGCGTCTAGCCGCAAGAGAAAGAGCAATAACAGGTCTGTGATGCCCTTAGATGTCCTGGGCAGCACGCGCGCTACAATGTAGGGATCAACGTGCTTTCCCCCTCCGAAAGGAGCGGGTAACCCGTTGAAACCCCTACTCGATTGGGATTGGGGATTGTAAGTGTTTCCCATGAACGAGGAATTCCCAGTAAGCGCAAGTCATCAGCTTGCGCTGATTACGTCCCTGCCCTTTGTACACACCGCCCGTCGCTACTACCGATTGAATGATTCAGTGAGGGCATCGGACTGGCGCCTCCGGTAGCCGTCGTTTCGTACACCAAACTCCGCTTCGGCGGGGGCGATCGGCGGCACCCTAGGCTGACGGAAAGATGTCCGAACTTGATTATTTAGAGGAAGTAAAAGTCGTAACAAGGTTTCCGTAGGTGAACCTGCGGAAGGATCATTAGCGCTCTTTATGTGTGAGGGGGTCGTCTTCGGCAGGGTTAGCAGCTGATGTCAAAAACTGTCGCATTAGTACTAGTAGCAAAATCAGCAGTAACAGTCGTTTCTCCCTCTACCGAACTGGTGGTTTGGAAATAGAGTTTCGGCTGCTACTGCTGCTACTAATGCGGCAGCTACTGTCATCACGCTCGCTAACTCTGCTGCAGCGGCATCCCATCAGGGTGTAAAGGTTTTGCCATTCGCGGATAAGGAAAGTTGACAGCAGGTGATGGTGCTGTTTTGCCGGCACTCCCTCTACCAATAACTATGGTGGTTTGGAAAAAGAGTGTCGTCGACAGCAGCACTATCACCACCCCCTTATCCCTACGAAGGCATTATCCTTTATTCCTCTGTAGTACCTATGCTGCGGCGGCAGAAAAAAGTCGAAAACTCCCTCTACCGAACCCCCAATAACTCTGGTGGTTTGGAAATAGAGTTGAGACTTGCCGTTGATAGGCTGCCGTCCGTAGCTGGTATGTGCAGAAAATCAAAGCCAGTCGCCTGATGCTGCTACTGCAGCAGCAGTAGCTGACTAGCGATCGCTCTCCTACCTCTACCGAACTCCAATAACAATGGTTTGTTTGGAAATGTAGTAGTTCGTATGCTAGTACTGTTGCTGCTGCTGCTGCTGCTGCATTCAGGCTTTAGTAGGGACATTTGTTGTTGATGTTGTTGCCAAGGCGGTGCCGTCGTCTCTCCCTCTACCGAACTCCAGTAACTCTGGCTGTTTGGAAATAGAGTTTCGGCCGGTTCCGCTATCGCAGCAAGTGTCGCTACTTGTGCTGGTTTTGCTCAGAGTGTAAAGGTTTTGCCATTCGCGCCTTGTTCTCGGAGCGGCAGGCAGGCAGACTGGAACAGTTGGAGTGGCGGCGGCGACAGCAGCAGCGCAGCGGTGGTAATGGCTGACTGGATTGCTACGTTTCGCTCCCTCCTTCCTTGTTTCTCTGTTCTGTTTCTGTTCGTTTCGGGTGGCAGGCAGGCAGGCAGGCTGGCAGGCAGGCAGACTGGAACAACAGTTGGAGTGGTGGCGGCGACAGCAGCAGCGCAGCGGTGGTAATGGCTGGCTGGATTGCTACGTTTCGCTCCCTCCTTCTTAGTTTCTCTGTTCTGTTTCTGTTTCTGTTTTGTCTGTCGGCTCCTCGTTCCGAGTCTCGGTCATAGTAGGTGGAAAAGTTTCCGAACCGTTTGCGCGCCTTGTTCTCGGAGCGGCAGGCAGGCAGACTAAAACAACAGTTGGAGTGGTGGCGGCGACAGCAGCAGCGCAGCGGTGGTAATGGCTGGCTGGATTGCTACGTTTCGCTCCCTCCTTCCTTGTTTCTCTGTTCTGTTTCTGTTCGTTTCGGGTGGCAGGCAGGCAGGCAGGCAGGCAGACCGGAACAACAGTTGGAGTGGTGGCGGCGACAGCAGCAGCGCAGCGGTGGTAATGGCTGACTGGATTGCTACGTTTCGCTCCCTCCTTCTTAGTTTCTCTGTTCTGTTTCTGTTTCTGTTTTGTCTGTCGGCTCCTCGTTCCGAGTCTCGGTCATAGTCGGTGGAAAACTTTTCGAACCGTTTGCGTGCGCTTTTCTCGGAGCGGCAGGCAGGCAGACTAAAACAACGGTTGGAGTGGTGGCGGCGACAGCAGCAGCGCAGCGGTGGTAATGGCTGACTGGATTGCTACGTTTCGCTCCCTCCTTCCTTGTTTCTCTGTTCTGTTTCTGTTCGTTTCGGGTGGCAGGCAGGCAGACAGGCAGGCAGGCAGACCGGAACAACAGTTGGAGTGGTGGCGGCGACAGCAGCAGCGCAGCGGTGGTAATGGCTGGCTGGATTGCTACGTTTCGCTCCCTCCTTCTTAGTTTCTCTGTTCTGTTTCTGTTTCTGTTTTGTCTGTCGGCTCCTCGTTCCGAGTCTCGGTCATAGTTGGTGGAAAAGTTTTCGAACCGTTTGCGCGCCTTGTTCTCGGAGCGGCAGGCAGGCAGACTAAAACAACAGTTGGAGTGGTGGCGGCGACAGCAGCAGCGCAGCGGTGGTAATGGCTGGCTGGATTGCTACGTTTCGCTCCCTCCTTCCTTGTTTCTCTGTTCTGTTTCTGTTCGTTTCGGGTGGCAGGCAGGCAGACAGGCAGGCAGACCGGAACAACAGTTGGAGTGGTGGCGGCGACAGCAGCAGCGCAGCGGTGGTAATGGCTGGCTGGATTGCTACGTTTCGCTCCCTCCTTCTTAGTTTCTCTGTTCTGTTTCTGTTTCTGTTTTGTCTGTCGGCTCCTCGTTCCGAGTCTCGGTCATAGTCGGTGGAAAACTTTTCGAACCGTTTGCGCGCCTTGTTCCCGGAGCGGCAGGCAGGCAGACTAAAACAACGGTTGGAGTGGTGGCGGCGACAGCAGCAGCGCAGCGGTGGTAATGGCTGGCTGGATTGCTACGTTTCGCTCCCTCCTTCCTTGTTTCTCTGTTCTGTTTCTGCGCGTTTCGGGAGGCAGGCAGACAGACAGGCAGGCAGGCAGGCAGACCGGAACAACAGTTGGAGTGGTGGCGGCGACAGCAGCAGCGCAGCGGTGGTAATGGCTGGCTGGATTGCTACGTTTCGCTCCCTCCTTCTTAGTTTCTCTGTTCTGTTTTGTTTCTGATTTGTCTGTCAGCATGCAGCTAGTCTCGATGGCATCGTCCTTTATTCCTCTGTAGTACTATGCGGACCGGCCACTGGTGTCTCCAACCGTAGTAGCAGTAGCAGCAGTCGTCTCTCCCTCTACCGAACCCCAATAACTCTGGAGGTTTGGAAATAGAGTTTCGGCTGTTGCTCTTGGGGCACACCAGAGGTCTTTCTGCGAAACAAAGGGTGTGGCGAGCAACCCTGCGTGTACCGACAATTTTGTCGGGAAGCGAAGGCGCCCTGCGATGAGGTATAGATAGCTCTGATTTTGTAGCTCATCTGTCTATGCCTGCTTACGCATTCGTTCGAAAAGAATTTAGAGGATCCGATAAGTCTCCCTCTCCCGGTTCTTTTCGTCCTACAACACGGGAGGAATAACATCAACATGAGGAAGTCCTTCTCGGGGGTCGAGGGGCAAAGAAAGCTTTATAATCTCGTTAAATGCAAGTTCTGATGGTGCCAGTCGCCGGCAGGCAGCATCGGCAGTAAGTAGAAAGCGCAGTCGGTCTGCTACCTCTACCGAACTCCAATAACAATGGTTTGTTTGGAAATGTAGTAGTTCGTCTGCTAATGCTGCTGCTGCTGCGTGCCGGCTTTAGTAGTGATATTTGTTGCCTGTGCGGTGCTGCGTCGTCTCTCCCTCTACCGAACTCCAATTACAATGGCTGTTTGGAAATAGAGTTTCGGCCGGTTCCGCTCTCGCGGCAAGTGCTGCTACTTGTGCTGGTGCCTGCAGAAAATGAAAGCAAACATCAACAGATCTGTGTGTGTGTATATACCAGTCGCCTGATGCAGCAGCAGCAGGAGCCGTCTAGTCATCGCTCTCCTACCTCTACCGAACTCCAATAACAATGGTTTGTTTGGAAATGTAGTAGTTCGTGCGCTAGTACTGCTACTGCTGCTTTCAGGCTTTAGTAGTGATATTTCCCTGTGCGGTGCTGCGTCGTCTCTCCCTCTACCGAACTCCAATTACAATGGCTGTTTGGAAATAGAGTTTCGGCCGGTTCCGCTCTCGCGGCAAGTGCTGCTACTTGTGCTGGTTTTGCTAAGGGTGTAAAGGTTTTTGCATCGTTCCTTTATTCCTCTGCAGTACTTAAGCTGCGGCGGCGGCATAAAAAAGTCGAAAACTCCCTCTACCGAACCCCCACTAACTCTGGTGGTTTGGAAATAGAGTTAAGACTTAATGTTGCTGGGCTGCCGTCCGTTGCTGGTGCGTGCAGAAAATGAAAGCAAACATCAACAGATCTGTGCGTGTGTATATACCAGTCGCCTGCTGCAGCAGCAGCAGCAGGAGCAGTCTAGTCATCGCTCTCCTACCTCTACCGAACTCCAATAACAATGGTTTGTTTGGAAATGTAGTAGTTCGTGCGCTAGTACTGCTACTGCGGCTGCTGCTGCTTTCAGGCTTTAGTAGTGACATTTGTTGCCTGGGCGGTGCTGCGTCGTCTCTCCCTCTACCGAACTCCAATAACAATGGCTGTTTGGAAATAGAGTTTCGGCCGGTTCCGCTCTCGCAGCAAGTGCTGCTACTTGTGCTGGTGCGTGCAGAAAATGAAAGCAAACATCAACAGATCTGTGTGTGTGTATATACCAGTCGCCTGATGCAGCAGCAGCAGGAGCCGTCTAGTCATCGCTCTCCTACCTCTACCGAACTCCAATAACAATGGTTTGTTTGGAAATGTAGTAGTTCGTGCGCTAGTACTGCTGCTACTGCTGCTGCTTTCAGGCTTTAGTAGTGACATTTGTTGCCTGGGCGGTGCTGCGTCGTCTCTCCCTCTACCGAACTCCAATAACAATGGCTGTTTGGAAATAGAGTTTCGGCCGGTTCCGCTCTTGCGGTAAGTGCTGCTACTTGTGCTGGTTTTGCTAAGGGTGTAAAGGTTTTTGCATCGTTCCTTTATTCCTCTGCAGTACTTAAGCTGCGGCGGCGGCATAAAAAAGTCGAAAACTCCCTCTACCGAACCCCCACTAACTCTGGTGGTTTGGAAATAGAGTTAAGACTTAATGTTGCTGGGCTGCCGTCCGTTGCTGGTGCGGGCAGAAAATGAAAGCAAACATCAACAGATCTGTGTGTGTGTGTATATACCAGTCACCTGCTCCAGCAGCAGCAGCAGGAGCAGTCTAGTCATCGCTCTCCTACCTCTACCGAACTCCAATAACAATGGTTTGTTTGGAAATGTAGTAGGTCGTGCGCTAGTACTGCTACTGCTGCTGCTGCTGCTTTCAGGCTTTAGTAGTGACATTTGTTGCCTGGGCGGTGCTGCGTCGTCTCTCCCTTCTACCGAACTCCAATAACAATGGCTGTTTGGAAATAGAGTTTCGGCCGGTTCCGCTCTCGCAGCAAGTGCTGCTACTTGTGCTGGTTCTGCTCAGGGTGTAAAGGTTTTGCCATTCGCGGATTTGTAGATTGCTAGTGCTGCTCTGCGCGCGCTTAGATTGCTTTTCTCTTTCTTCTCCTTCGTTCGATGCTTAGGCGCTAAACGTTTTTCAACGCAGGGGATTTTACCTCAGATTCCTCTCGATCCCTTTAACTAGATGCGGGCAGCTCTAGTTAAGGGGGGGTAGGGAATTGGCATCCTGGACCGAGATCGTTTATCGCGATGTTGCCGAATAGGTACCGAATGAATGAATGAAAGAGACAGTCGCAGGCAAAGTAATCTGAGCTACGCACGCAGCTAATCAATCTTCAAAGTCCCGGTGGTATCGTCCTTTATTTCTCTGTAGTACCTAAGCTGCGCCGGCAGGAAAAGTCGAAAACTCCCTCTACCGAACCCTCACTAACTCTGGTGGTTTGGAAATAGAGTTAAGACTTACTGTTGCTGGGCTGCCGTCCGTAGCTGGTGCGTGCAGAAAATGAAAGCAAACATATCATCACAAATGTTGATACCAGTCGCCTGCTGCAGCAGCAGCAGCAGCAGGAGCAGTCTAGTCATCGCTCTCCTACCTCTACCGAACTCCAATAACAATGGTTTGTTTGGAAATGTAGTAGTTCGTGCGCTAGTACTGCTACTGCTGCTTTCAGGCTTTAGTAGTGACATTTGTTGCCTGGGCGGTGCCGCGTCGTCTCTCCCTCTACCGAACTCCAATAACAATGGCTGTTTGGAAATAGAGTTTCGGCCGGTTCCGCTGTCGCTACTTGTGCTGGTTTAATTTGCTGTTTGCTTTCACGAGAGATAAAGCTTTCTTATTCGCCCCCCGGTTGAGACTTTCTTTTCCCGAAGTATCCATCAGTATGGTTAATGCAGCTGGTACGAAGGCGGCTATCTTCCCTTTCCTCTTCCTTTTGCCTCTTAACTGAAAAACGGAGAAAATATGGGATAAAACAAATAAACAACTCGTGGTAGGGGATCACTAGGCTCGTGGGTCGACGAAGACCGTTGCAATATGCGGAATTAACCCGTCTTGCAAGTGACTTCAATGTCGACAGGTCGAACGCACATTGCGCCTCTCCACCTTGAGAGGAATGCGTGTTTGGGGCACGGAGTAAGGACTTTCCAAGACGCTATTTTTTAGCAGTGGTCGAATCGGCTTCGGTCTTGGGGTTCTTACCACCACCTCATTCAGCGAGTTTTTTCTTTATTTTGGACGTTATCTCTTTTTTTTAGTTGCACTAAGAGTAACGCTCATAAGTTGCCGGAAAGAAAAACTCAAAAATCGCATTCTTTTCCCGGAGAGGCACTCCTGGGCAAGTGTCGGTTTTTACTACAAGACCTCTGTTTCGGGCGTGTGTAGGGCGTTAAGGAACCTGGTTAGGAGCGACACTTCCAATTTGGCAAAGCCATAAGAGTGCACAAATGTCTCGCCAGGGGATGTTTCGTCACGATAGCGTTCCGTCTCATTGTCATTCTCTCGAATCACTCACGTTAAGAGACTAAGTACCCTGGACGTATTATAGGCGTTGAGGCTTGGCGAAAGAAGCGTAGATCGTTGGGCCGGTGGTGAGGATCCCCGGTGTGGGCGTATTTAGTGCTGGTGAAACTTGATCGACTCCGCGCGAAACGACTAGCGCGGAGGTCTATGAGGTCGTTTCCCAGAATATGCTATTTATTGCTCCCCGCCTCACCTCGGTGATATTTACTGGGTGGCACGTGAATGAGCGCTATTGGTGGCAAGAAGCTCAACTAGGACCACACCTCATCGCCGTTTTTGTCGCTGCGGCGTTGAGGATAGTTGCCGGGGTCGCATACTAGTTGAGTGGAAGGCTAACCAATGTGTCTCCTTCTCGTGGCGGAATGTCAATAAAGGATGACGGGATTGTTCGACATGGAGTACGGAAGCCCCTAGCTTAACGCAGAGGAAGAAACCCCCTATATATAAAACTCCCGCCGTGGGGATGTTTTACAAAATTGGTTTCCGAGCCTGCGGCTTAAGCGGTCCTTCTCCAAACGTAATAATCCCGAACTCCTGCGCTTTATCACCCAGATATTATTATCCCTTAAATTTTTTCTGACGTTCTCGATGATCGCCTGGCATTGCTGTCAACTCAACTGTCTCCCTGTACGTCCTGTAGGGAAAAGCTTTTCGTTGCATATTCGAGTCCTTGGACGTTCGCGGGGCGCCGAGTGCGCGGATGTGCTCATAGCCTTAGCGTCGTCTTAAGTACGTAGCGGCTCGAGGGTAGAGAAGAAAAGCAGCATTATTATTTTACACCTTCTCGAAGGTTAAAATAAAAAGTATCTCCCTCGTCCGCGACATGACGATCGCGATTCCTTGTGAAATCATGAAAAAAACTCTGATTCCAAGTCGCTTCGCACGCGCTCTTCTCGTTTTCTCAGCCGATGCTGCGGTAGTTCCCTTTACCGACCCAATTTAACGAAGCTTGGGTCGGAAAAGTGGAACACGTAGCTGTTTCAGCAGCGGGAGCGTCCGGCAGAGCAGCTATCCGTCCGTCCGTCCGTCGATTCTTCCTCTACCGAACTTGCAATAACTCTGCTCGTTTGGAAATGGAGTTTCTTCGGCGGCTTAATCAGCTGCTCTCCTGGTCGTTTCTTCAGCTGCTGACACAGCTGCCTCCGCTGCGAAAACTCCCTCTACCGAACTTGCAATAACTCTGCTCGTTTGGAAATGGAGTTTTCATTTTGGCCGCTTCTTCAGCTGCTGCCGCGCGTTCATCAGTCACTACCTCTCAGCAGCAGTCGTTTCAACCTCTACCGAAACCTCAATCACAATGCGGTTTGGAAATGTTGAGCGACGTCTAAAGCTGCAGCTGTTGAGATGTAGTGTCTGTTGCTTCGCTAGCTTCAGCTGATAATGTTGCTGGTTTTGTGGCCGATGTTGCAGTCGTCTCTCCCTCTACCGAACTTGCAATAACTCTGCTCGTTTGGAAATAGAGTTTCGACTGTTGCCTGTAGCTTCCGTCTCCGTAAATTCTGGTTTAGGTGGTTGTAGCAGCAGCAGCAGTAGCAGTTGCAGCGTTCTCCCTCTACCGAACTTGCACTAACTCTGCTCGTTTGGAAATGGATTGGGCTGCTCAAGTTGCCAAATTGTTGCTGCTTCTGCTGTTACTACTGCCGGCCGCTTTTACGGTTTCAGTTGCTGCCGGTTGGTTGAGAAATACGGGTTTGAGCGTGTAAGAAGGAATTGCTCGCGACACGAGTTTCTTTTCGCAGGAAGGGTTTCGTGACGGTGCGCGTGTGGAACGCATTGATAACGTCTCATCTTAGGAAAAAAAAAGAGGATATTGCTGCTGCTGCTGTTGGTCGCTTTGTGCGTGCGCTGGTGCCACTTGTGGAACTTTTCTCTCACTCTTTTTACTAAAAGTGAGAGCGATCGCGCAAACAATTGCTTGCAATTTCCTTCCTCTTTTCTTTTCTATCTTCTCGCTTTCGGACGGGCTGCTGTTGTTGAGCGTGCGTAACGTAACTGAAACGCAATGGTCATCACCTAGACTTCTTTCGCTCCCTTTGGTTGATAGAGAGACCATTTCGAGGGAAGGATGCCGGTGCTATTACTGTAGCTGCTGCTGTTGCTACTGTGTCGCCTTTCGAAAGGGATGCACGATCGGGTGCGGCGGGCGTTACCCAATCAGGCGTTTTCCCACTCCGCTTCTTGAAAAGAAGGGTGTGCGGAAAATTGCGTGTATTGGTGTTAGCGCCGTAGTTGCCAAAGTCGCTCCGATTGTTGTTCTCCTTTCGACAAACGCAAAGGGGCGCATAGTGGCTGCTGCATCAGCATAAAAATTTGTATCAGTAATAGCGTCGGTGTCTCTCTTTCTCGAAACAGGTTTTTGAGGGGACGTTAACAGAAGTCTGGTGGTGCCATCTCGAATTAAGTTTCGTTTCGTGCGCTGTGTTGCCGGACCGGCAGCAGCCTTGAAAAAAGAAAGAGAGATAGAAGGAGGGGGGGAAGAGGAAGGAAAATTTGCGCGACGCTCTCATGACAAAACGCTGGAGATGAGGGAAGGTTTGTTTGTGGTATTAGCGCATAAGCATTGTGTTGCCGGATGGCGACCCGCAGTAGTAGTAGCTATCCTGAGAATGAGACGTTGTGTTTTGTTAGTTCCTCGCGTGCGCTCCGTCCGTTTCTCTTTCCACTGTTGCCGAATGCGAAAGAAACTCAAAGTGCACGCTTTGTCGCTCGTCGTATAATAGCGCATATCAGAGAGCCTTTTCGCGTAGTCCATGAGGCAGAGAGTTACTTATCATCTTTATGGTGGTAAGTTAGTGCACGACGGTATTAGTAGTCGCTGTTTAATCCGCTGCTGCTAATGCTGCTGCTGTTGCTGCAATGAATTTTGTTGCTCGGTCGGTGGTATTCGTGTTAAATGGGGGTGGCGTCACCTGAAGAACGCTAACGCAGGAAATTAACCTAACGAATATCACCGTACTATGCAACCCTCATCATTGCAAAAGCAGCAGCAGCTAATAGGCAGCAGGGAGAATACGTCGCTACCGTAGTGGTGATGGGAAAATTATTTCCTTTGCTGCACTTTATTGTCGGCGGTATATCTCTTGATCGGGGGTGGCGTCACCTGAAGAACGCTAACGCAGGAAGATCAATAAAAGAGGTATATCATCACAGTATTAGTGTCAGCAGCCCTACAGTAAGCGGCGGCAGCGACGCCGTTCTTTCTGCCATCCTCTGGATATTACGAATTGTGCCTAAACCGACCTTGCTTCAGGAGAGAGTACCCGCATAACTTAAGCATATAAGTACGCGGAGGAAAAGAAACCAAAAGGGATTCCCTTAGTAAGGGCGACTGAAAAGGGAGGAGCTCAGCGCGTAGGCTGCAGGGCCGAAAGGTCCTGTGAGCGATGCCGCGTATGGGAGTAATCGTGTGGAAGCCGATCCGACCCGAAGTGTTTGTCGATTGCAATCCCGCTGGCCATAGAGGGTGTTAGCCCCGTAGGGTCGTTGCCTCGGTTTTCCACGTCGGTTGCTCTCGAGAGTCGGGTTGCTTGGAAATGCAGCCCTAAGCAGGTGGTAAACTCCATCTAAAGCTAAATATCCCCACGAGACCGATAGAGAACAAGTACCGCGAGGGAAAGTTGAAAAGAACTTTGAAGAGAGAGTTCAAGAGAGCGTGAAACTACCACGAGTCTAAAGCGAATGAGCGTTCGTACCCGAAATGGTCGGCTTCAATTCACCCCGGAGGTAACGCAGCGTCTGGTCGTAAACGTTAGTTGAACGGATCCCGGAGATTCTTTCGGGGATTTCCCCGGAGTTTCGATGGTCGACCGACGTTTCAGGCAGCGAGCGCCGAAGGGGGATGCACTGCTGGCCGAAGTAGGGCACCGCGGCCGTTCGAGAGGTGTCGATGACACGGGGGTCTGGGAAACCGCTAATTCTCGTTCCCGGATAGGCAGCAAACCGCTTGCCGGTTTGAAGACGCCGCCGGGTTTTCCGAGTTTGGCGGGGCCGCCCCGTTGCTCTGACGGCCTCTCGGACGGTTAAATGTTGTAAAGTGTGCTCTTGACTGGGGGTATACGTCCTCTCACCACCTCAGCCGCCCCTGAGGAGGCGAAGTCGTGCCCCCGCTATGTCTCGCAGCGCGCGACGCGGTGTAGTTTGCGACAGCTTACTCGTCCCGTCTTGAAACACGGACCAAGAAGTCTAGAATATGCGCAAGTCAAAGGGCTGTCTAAACCCCAAGGCGAAACGAAAGTGATCCTTTCATAGGGCTGATCCGTTTCGGGGTGCGTGCGTAGGTATTTCTCCAGGTCGCCGGTGTCGCCCTCACGGGTTATTTCGGCGGTGAGTGGGTTTGCCTCTGGTCTCCCCCCGATTAACCACCCTGTATGTGGACGGCGCAAGCCCGGGGCCCGCGCCGCTCCTTCTCGCTGTTAATGCCTAACCGGCTAGCTGCTTCCCCGTTTCCCAAACAATTTATGACAAATTTTTTTTGTCTTGTTCTTCGGGGGACGGGGCACGTAGTGGTCGCGTTTCGCAGGCTTGTTAAGTTGAGTAGCGGGCTCTCCGAGCGCATATTCTGGTACCCGAAAGATGGTGATCTATGCCTGGCCAGGATGAAGCCAGGGGAAACCCTGGTGGAGGTCCGCAGCGATTCTGACGTGCAAATCGATCGTCAGAGCTGCGCATAGGGGCGAAAGACCAATCGAACCATCTAGTAGCTGGTTCCCTCCGAAGTTTCCCTCAGGATAGCTGGTGCTCGTTTCGCGCATTGAGAGTTTCATCCGGTAAAGAGAATGATTAGGGGTCCTTGGGGATGAAATTTCCTCAGCCCATTCTCAAACTCTAAACGGGTGAAGAAAAGGGTTCTTTCTTCATTGAAGCCTCTTTGTCGAATCCGAGTACTTAGTGGGCCATTTTTGGTAAGCAGAACTGGCGCTGTGGGATGAACCAAAAGTCGAGTTAAGGGGCCTAAGTACCGGCTCATGTAGAACCAATGAAAGGCGTTGGTCGCTCAAGACAGCAGGTCGGTGGCCATGGAAGTCGGCATCCGCCAAGGAGTGTGTAACAACTCACCTGCCGAAGCGACTAGCCCTGAAAATGGATGGCGCTAAAGCCGGTCCCCGATACTCGACCGTCGAGGTAGTAACGGCTCTTCCCTTTCTCCTTCACGGGAGGGGGACCGTCCCGGATATGTAGGGATGGATAGGGTCTCGAAGCCTCGACGAGTAGGAGGGCGCGGGGGTGGCGCAGAAGCTCATGGCGTAAGCCGGAGTGGAGCCGCCTCCGGTGCAGATCTTGGTGGTAGTAGCAAGTAATCGGATGGGAACCTCGAAGGCCTGTTGCGGGGAAGGGTTCCTCGTCAACTGCGTTTGTACGAGGGGTAGTCGGTCCTTAGCCCGCGGCTAACGCTTTGTTAGTCGTAGCACCGCGGGTTTCTTTA
>JABUQX010027097.1:32500-35000 GCA_015478945.1 Trachelipus rathkii
ATCAAGAGGCAGGCAAC
The DNA here is from genome assembly GCA_015478945.1 of Trachelipus rathkii. Classification (NCBI taxonomy): domain Eukaryota; kingdom Metazoa; phylum Arthropoda; class Malacostraca; order Isopoda; family Trachelipodidae; genus Trachelipus; species Trachelipus rathkii. The sequence continues at coordinate 32,518 of JABUQX010027097.1, forward strand.
TGTGAGTTGCTTGAGGGTGATGTGACAGTGACCTGGACCAGGTGGATTGCCTAAACCCAGGTCAGAGTTACATATCCCTGAGAGCATGGACTTAGAAAAAATAAAAACTTTTATCCTTCCTTTCCCGGAGCGAGCGACTGGCCGACCCGACCGCTTACCCGACACTGGAATATCTCGCGCGATGTTGCCCGAGAAAGCTACTCTTTCGACTCTAAGTCCCGGCGAGAAAGGCTGTCTGTGCCCCCCCTCAGTCAGTCCTTTCGAGCGTAAGGGACGAGAGTCGGGAATCCCTCGAACCCGGCCGCCTTTGACAGAGACCTGCCCCTCTCACTGTCTGAGGCGAAAGGGTTTCGCTGGGAGGAAAGGAGAGGAGTTTTCGCTGCGCGAGATTTCCCGTGAAAAGCTGGATTGGGAAAGGCATTTCTCGGCCGCGCTCGACAAGGGCGATCATATGGCCGCCCACGGTAAGAGGTTTGCCCCCTAGGTCCGGGTTTGGGATTCGAAATTGAAAATTTTCGCTAAGTCCAGCGTGCTGTTGATTCCCTGAGAAACGCATAGCTCAGGGTGACTTGGCGGAAAATTCTATTTCGAATCCGAACATTGGAATATCTCGCGCGATGTTGCCCGAGAAAGCTCCTCTTTTGACTCTAAGTCCCGGCGGGATGCCTGTTCCTGGCAAGGCATTCCGCTTTAACGAGAGGGACGAGAGTCAAGAATCCCTCGAACCCGGAAGCCTTTGACAGAGACCTGCCCCTCTCACTGTCTTAGGCGAAAGGGTTTCGCAGGGAGGAAAGGAGAGGAGTTTTCGCTGCGCGAGATATCCCGTGAAAACCTGGATTCGGGAAGGCATTTCTCGGCCGCGCTCGACAAGGGCGATCATATGGCCGCCCACGGTAAGAGGTTTGCCCCCTCGGTCCGGGTTTGGGATTCGAAATTGAAAAATTTCGCTAAGTCCAGCGTGCTGTTGATTCCCTGAGAAGCGCTAAGTCACCCTGAGCTATGCGGAAAACTCTACAGGGAATCCCAAACCCGGACCGAGGGGGCAAACCTCTTACCGTGGGCGGCCATATGATCGCCCTTGTCGAGCGCGGCCGAGAAATGCCTTCCCGAATCCAGGTTTTCACGGGATATCTCGCGCAGCGAAAACTCCTCTCCTTTCCTCCCTGCGAAACCCTTTCGCCTAAGACAGTGAGAGGGGCAGGTCTCTGTCAAAGGCTTCCGGGTTCGAGGGATTCTTGACTCTCGTCCCTCTCGTTAAAGCGGAATGCCTTGCCAGGAACAGGCACCCCGCCGGGACTTAGAGTCAAAAGAGGAGCTTTCTCGGGCAACATCGCGCGAGATATTCCAATGTTCGGATTCGAAATAGAATTTTCCGCCAAGTCACCCTGAGCTATGCGTTTCTCAGGGAATCAACTGCGCGCTGGACTTAGCGAAATTTTTCAATTTCGAATCCCAAACCCGGACCTAGGGGGCAAACCTCTTACCGTGGGCGGCCATATGATCGCCCTTGTCGAGCGCGGCCGAGAAATGCCTTCACGAATCCAGCTTTTCACGGGAAATCTCGCGCAGCGAAAACTCCTCTCCTTTCCTCCCAGCGAAACCCTTTCGCCTCAGACAGTGAGAGGGGCAGGTCTCTGTCAAAGGCGGCCGGGTTCGAGGGATTCCCGACTCTCGTCCCTTACGCTCGAAAGGACTGACTGAGGGGGGGCACAGACAGCCTTTCTCGCCGGGACTTAGAGTCGAAAGAGTAGCTTTCTCGGGCAACATCGCGCGAGATATTCCAGTGTCGGGTAAGCGGTCGGGTCGGCCAGTCGCTCGCTCCGGGAAAGGAAGGATAAAAGTTTTTATTTTTTCTAAGTCCATGCTCTCAGGGATATGTAACTCTGACCTGGGTTTAGGCAATCCACCTGGTCCAGGTCACTGTCACATCACCCTCAAGCAACTCACAGTTGCCTGCCTCTTGATTACCGAATCAAAAAATACATGTATAACCCCCCCGTGAGCCGGCCGCGCTTCGCGCGGCAGCCAGGAGGAGCTTTACTTCAGTTTGATTCGAAAAATCACTTCAGCCCGGCAGACCTTTGGACTTAGAAAAAAAAAAAAGACAAAAAATTTCTTCAAAACTCCACAGGCAGCAGCAGACACTAAGGTCTGCTTGCTGCCTGCTTCGTAGTGAAGCAATTTTGAGTCCTTCCTTTCCCCGGCTCTCGTGTAGACTCTGGATTCGGACAAAAAGTTTATCTTTACTCCACAGGCAGCAGACCTAAACTACAATTGGGGTCGGCTGCTACATGCTTCGTAGAGATGCTACTCAGAGTCCTTCCTCCAGGTCACTGGAAATCTCGCGCAGCGAAAACTCCTCTCCTTTCCTCCCAGCGAAACCCTTTTGCCTACGACAGTGAGAGAAGCAAGTCATGTCGAAGGTAGCCGGGCTCGAGGGATTCCAGACTCTCGTCCCCTTGAAGCGTTAAAGCGGAATATTC
>JABUQX010027097.1:40000-61448 GCA_015478945.1 Trachelipus rathkii
ACTAAGTACTCGGATTCGACAAAGAGGCTTCAATGAAGAAAGAACCCTTTTCTTCACCCGTTTAGAGTTTGAGAATGGGCTGAGGAAATTTCATCCCCAAGGACCCCTAATCATTCTCTTTACCGGATGAAACTCTCAATGCGCGAAACGAGCACCAGCTATCCTGAGGGAAACTTCGGAGGGAACCAGCTACTAGATGGTTCGATTGGTCTTTCGCCCCTATGCGCAGCTCTGACGATCGATTTGCACGTCAGAATCGCTGCGGACCTCCACCAGGGTTTCCCCTGGCTTCATCCTGGCCAGGCATAGATCACCATCTTTCGGGTACCAGAATATGCGCTCGGAGAGCCCGCTACTCAACTTAACAAGCCTGCGAAACGCGACCACTACGTGCCCCGTCCCCCGAAGAACAAGACAAAAAAAATTTGTCATAAATTGTTTGGGAAACGGGGAAGCAGCTAGCCGGTTAGGCATTAACAGCGAGAAGGAGCGGCGCGGGCCCCGGGCTTGCGCCGTCCACATACAGGGTGGTTAATCGGGGGGAGACCAGAGGCAAACCCACTCACCGCCGAAATAACCCGTGAGGGCGACACCGGCGACCTGGAGAAATACCTACGCACGCACCCCGAAACGGATCAGCCCTATGAAAGGATCACTTTCGTTTCGCCTTGGGGTTTAGACAGCCCTTTGACTTGCGCATATTCTAGACTTCTTGGTCCGTGTTTCAAGACGGGACGAGTAAGCTGTCGCAAACTACACCGCGTCGCGCGCTGCGAGACATAGCGGGGGCACGACTTCGCCTCCTCAGGGGCGGCTGAGGTGGTGAGAGGACGTATACCCCCAGTCAAGAGCACACTTTACAACATTTAACCGTCCGAGAGGCCGTCAGAGCAACGGGGCGGCCCCGCCAAACTCGGAAAACCCGGCGGCGTCTTCAAACCGGCAAGCGGTTTGCTGCCTATCCGGGAACGAGAATTAGCGGTTTCCCAGACCCCCGTGTCATCGACACCTCTCGAACGGCCGCGGTGCCCTACTTCGGCCAGCAGTGCATCCCCCTTCGGCGCTCGCTGCCTGAAACGTCGGTCGACCATCGAAACTCCGGGGAAATCCCCGAAAGAATCTCCGGGATCCGTTCAACTAACGTTTACGACCAGACGCTGCGTTACCTCCGGGGTGAATTGAAGCCGACCATTTCGGGTACGAACGCTCATTCGCTTTAGACTCGTGGTAGTTTCACGCTCTCTTGAACTCTCTCTTCAAAGTTCTTTTCAACTTTCCCTCGCGGTACTTGTTCTCTATCGGTCTCGTGGGGATATTTAGCTTTAGATGGAGTTTACCACCTGCTTAGGGCTGCATTTCCAAGCAACCCGACTCTCGAGAGCAACCGACGTGGAAAACCGAGGCAACGACCCTACGGGGCTAACACCCTCTATGGCCAGCGGGATTGCAATCGACAAACACTTCGGGTCGGATCGGCTTCCACACGATTACTCCCATACGCGGCATCGCTCACAGGACCTTTCGGCCCTGCAGCCTACGCGCTGAGCTCCTCCCTTTTCAGTCGCCCTTACTAAGGGAATCCCTTTTGGTTTCTTTTCCTCCGCGTACTTATATGCTTAAGTTATGCGGGTACTCTCTCCTGAAGCAAGGTCGGTTTAGGCACAATTCGTAATATCCAGAGGATGGCAGAAAGAACGGCGTCGCTGCCGCCGCTTACTGTAGGGCTGCTGACACTAATACTGTGATGATATACCTCTTTTATTGATCTTCCTGCGTTAGCGTTCTTCAGGTGACGCCACCCCCGATCAAGAGATATACCGCCGACAATAAAGTGCAGCAAAGGAAATAATTTTCCCATCACCACTACGGTAGCGACGTATTCTCCCTGCTGCCTATTAGCTGCTGCTGCTTTTGCAATGATGAGGGTTGCATAGTACGGTGATATTCGTTAGGTTAATTTCCTGCGTTAGCGTTCTTCAGGTGACGCCACCCCCATTTAACACGAATACCACCGACCGAGCAACAAAATTCATTGCAGCAACAGCAGCAGCATTAGCAGCAGCGGATTAAACAGCGACTACTAATACCGTCGTGCACTAACTTACCACCATAAAGATGATAAGTAACTCTCTGCCTCATGGACTACGCGAAAAGGCTCTCTGATATGCGCTATTATACGACGAGCGACAAAGCGTGCACTTTGAGTTTCTTTCGCATTCGGCAACAGTGGAAAGAGAAACGGACGGAGCGCACGCGAGGAACTAACAAAACACAACGTCTCATTCTCAGGATAGCTACTACTACTGCGGGTCGCCATCCGGCAACACAATGCTTATGCGCTAATACCACAAACAAACCTTCCCTCATCTCCAGCGTTTTGTCATGAGAGCGTCGCGCAAATTTTCCTTCCTCTTCCCCCCCTCCTTCTATCTCTCTTTCTTTTTTCAAGGCTGCTGCCGGTCCGGCAACACAGCGCACGAAACGAAACTTAATTCGAGATGGCACCACCAGACTTCTGTTAACGTCCCCTCAAAAACCTGTTTCGAGAAAGAGAGACACCGACGCTATTACTGATACAAATTTTTATGCTGATGCAGCAGCCACTATGCGCCCCTTTGCGTTTGTCGAAAGGAGAACAACAATCGGAGCGACTTTGGCAACTACGGCGCTAACACCAATACACGCAATTTTCCGCACACCCTTCTTTTCAAGAAGCGGAGTGGGAAAACGCCTGATTGGGTAACGCCCGCCGCACCCGATCGTGCATCCCTTTCGAAAGGCGACACAGTAGCAACAGCAGCAGCTACAGTAATAGCACCGGCATCCTTCCCTCGAAATGGTCTCTCTATCAACCAAAGGGAGCGAAAGAAGTCTAGGTGATGACCATTGCGTTTCAGTTACGTTACGCACGCTCAACAACAGCAGCCCAGTCCGAAAGCGAGAAGATAGAAAAGAAAAGAGGAAGGAAATTGCAAGCAATTGTTTGCGCGATCGCTCTCACTTTTAGTAAAAAGAGTGAGAGAAAAGTTCCACAAGTGGCACCAGCGCACGCACAAAGCGACCAACAGCAGCAGCAGCAATATCCTCTTTTTTTTTCCTAAGATGAGACGTTATCAATGCGTTCCACACGCGCACCGTCACGAAACCCTTCCTGCGAAAAGAAACTCGTGTCGCGAGCAATTCCTTCTTACACGCTCAAACCCGTATTTCTCAACCAACCGGCAGCAACTGAAACCGTAAAAGCGGCCGGCAGTAGTAACAGCAGAAGCAGCAACAATTTGGCAACTTGAGCAGCCCAATCCATTTCCAAACGAGCAGAGTTAGTGCAAGTTCGGTAGAGGGAGAACGCTGCAACTGCTACTGCTGCTGCTGCTACAACCACCTAAACCAGAATTTACGGAGACGGAAGCTACAGGCAACAGTCGAAACTCTATTTCCAAACGAGCAGAGTTATTGCAAGTTCGGTAGAGGGAGAGACGACTGCAACATCGGCCACAAAACCAGCAACATTATCAGCTGAAGCTAGCGAAGCAACAGACACTACATCTCAACAGCTGCAGCTTTAGACGTCGCTCAACATTTCCAAACCGCATTGTGATTGAGGTTTCGGTAGAGGTTGAAACGACTGCTGCTGAGAGGTAGTGACTGATGAACGCGCGGCAGCAGCTGAAGAAGCGGCCAAAATGAAAACTCCATTTCCAAACGAGCAGAGTTATTGCAAGTTCGGTAGAGGGAGTTTTCGCAGCGGAGGCAGCTGTGTCAGCAGCTGAAGAAACGACCAGGAGAGCAGCTGATTAAGCCGCCGAAGAAACTCCATTTCCAAACGAGCAGAGTTATTGCAAGTTCGGTAGAGGAAGAATCGACGGACGGACGGACGGATAGCTGCTCTGCCGGACGCTCCCGCTGCTGAAACAGCTACGTGTTCCACTTTTCCGACCCAAGCTTCGTTAAATTGGGTCGGTAAAGGGAACTACCGCAGCATCGGCTGAGAAAACGAGAAGAGCGCGTGCGAAGCGACTTGGAATCAGAGTTTTTTTCATGATTTCACAAGGAATCGCGATCGTCATGTCGCGGACGAGGGAGATACTTTTTATTTTAACCTTCGAGAAGGTGTAAAATAATAATGCTGCTTTTCTTCTCTACCCTCGAGCCGCTACGTACTTAAGACGACGCTAAGGCTATGAGCACATCCGCGCACTCGGCGCCCCGCGAACGTCCAAGGACTCGAATATGCAACGAAAAGCTTTTCCCTACAGGACGTACAGGGAGACAGTTGAGTTGACAGCAATGCCAGGCGATCATCGAGAACGTCAGAAAAAATTTAAGGGATAATAATATCTGGGTGATAAAGCGCAGGAGTTCGGGATTATTACGTTTGGAGAAGGACCGCTTAAGCCGCAGGCTCGGAAACCAATTTTGTAAAACATCCCCACGGCGGGAGTTTTATATATAGGGGGTTTCTTCCTCTGCGTTAAGCTAGGGGCTTCCGTACTCCATGTCGAACAATCCCGTCATCCTTTATTGACATTCCGCCACGAGAAGGAGACACATTGGTTAGCCTTCCACTCAACTAGTATGCGACCCCGGCAACTATCCTCAACGCCGCAGCGACAAAAACGGCGATGAGGTGTGGTCCTAGTTGAGCTTCTTGCCACCAATAGCGCTCATTCACGTGCCACCCAGTAAATATCACCGAGGTGAGGCGGGGAGCAATAAATAGCATATTCTGGGAAACGACCTCATAGACCTCCGCGCTAGTCGTTTCGCGCGGAGTCGATCAAGTTTCACCAGCACTAAATACGCCCACACCGGGGATCCTCACCACCGGCCCAACGATCTACGCTTCTTTCGCCAAGCCTCAACGCCTATAATACGTCCAGGGTACTTAGTCTCTTAACGTGAGTGATTCGAGAGAATGACAATGAGACGGAACGCTATCGTGACGAAACATCCCCTGGCGAGACATTTGTGCACTCTTATGGCTTTGCCAAATTGGAAGTGTCGCTCCTAACCAGGTTCCTTAACGCCCTACACACGCCCGAAACAGAGGTCTTGTAGTAAAAACCGACACTTGCCCAGGAGTGCCTCTCCGGGAAAAGAATGCGATTTTTGAGTTTTTCTTTCCGGCAACTTATGAGCGTTACTCTTAGTGCAACTAAAAAAAAGAGATAACGTCCAAAATAAAGAAAAAACTCGCTGAATGAGGTGGTGGTAAGAACCCCAAGACCGAAGCCGATTCGACCACTGCTAAAAAATAGCGTCTTGGAAAGTCCTTACTCCGTGCCCCAAACACGCATTCCTCTCAAGGTGGAGAGGCGCAATGTGCGTTCGACCTGTCGACATTGAAGTCACTTGCAAGACGGGTTAATTCCGCATATTGCAACGGTCTTCGTCGACCCACGAGCCTAGTGATCCCCTACCACGAGTTGTTTATTTGTTTTATCCCATATTTTCTCCGTTTTTCAGTTAAGAGGCAAAAGGAAGAGGAAAGGGAAGATAGCCGCCTTCGTACCAGCTGCATTAACCATACTGATGGATACTTCGGGAAAAGAAAGTCTCAACCGGGGGGCGAATAAGAAAGCTTTATCTCTCGTGAAAGCAAACAGCAAATTAAACCAGCACAAGTAGCGACAGCGGAACCGGCCGAAACTCTATTTCCAAACAGCCATTGTTATTGGAGTTCGGTAGAGGGAGAGACGACGCGGCACCGCCCAGGCAACAAATGTCACTACTAAAGCCTGAAAGCAGCAGTAGCAGTACTAGCGCACGAACTACTACATTTCCAAACAAACCATTGTTATTGGAGTTCGGTAGAGGTAGGAGAGCGATGACTAGACTGCTCCTGCTGCTGCTGCTGCTGCAGCAGGCGACTGGTATCAACATTTGTGATGATATGTTTGCTTTCATTTTCTGCACGCACCAGCTACGGACGGCAGCCCAGCAACAGTAAGTCTTAACTCTATTTCCAAACCACCAGAGTTAGTGAGGGTTCGGTAGAGGGAGTTTTCGACTTTTCCTGCCGGCGCAGCTTAGGTACTACAGAGAAATAAAGGACGATACCACCGGGACTTTGAAGATTGATTAGCTGCGTGCGTAGCTCAGATTACTTTGCCTGCGACTGTCTCTTTCATTCATTCATTCGGTACCTATTCGGCAACATCGCGATAAACGATCTCGGTCCAGGATGCCAATTCCCTACCCCCCCTTAACTAGAGCTGCCCGCATCTAGTTAAAGGGATCGAGAGGAATCTGAGGTAAAATCCCCTGCGTTGAAAAACGTTTAGCGCCTAAGCATCGAACGAAGGAGAAGAAAGAGAAAAGCAATCTAAGCGCGCGCAGAGCAGCACTAGCAATCTACAAATCCGCGAATGGCAAAACCTTTACACCCTGAGCAGAACCAGCACAAGTAGCAGCACTTGCTGCGAGAGCGGAACCGGCCGAAACTCTATTTCCAAACAGCCATTGTTATTGGAGTTCGGTAGAGGGAGAGACGACGCGGCACCGCCCAGGCAACAAATGTCACTACTAAAGCCTGAAAGCAGCAGCAGCAGCAGTAGCAGTACTAGCGCACGACCTACTACATTTCCAAACAAACCATTGTTATTGGAGTTCGGTAGAGGTAGGAGAGCGATGACTAGACTGCTCCTGCTGCTGCTGCTGGAGCAGGTGACTGGTATATACACACACACACAGATCTGTTGATGTTTGCTTTCATTTTCTGCCCGCACCAGCAACGGACGGCAGCCCAGCAACATTAAGTCTTAACTCTATTTCCAAACCACCAGAGTTAGTGGGGGTTCGGTAGAGGGAGTTTTCGACTTTTTTATGCCGCCGCCGCAGCTTAAGTACTGCAGAGGAATAAAGGAACGATGCAAAAACCTTTACACCCTTAGCAAAACCAGCACAAGTAGCAGCACTTACCGCAAGAGCGGAACCGGCCGAAACTCTATTTCCAAACAGCCATTGTAATTGGAGTTCGGTAAAGGGAGAGACGACGCAGCACCGCCCAGGCAACAAATGTCACTACTAAAGCCTGAAAGCAGCAGCAGTAGCAGCAGTACTAGCGCACGAACTACTACATTTCCAAACAAACCATTGTTATTGGAGTTCGGTAGAGGTAGGAGAGCGATGACTAGACGGCTCCTGCTGCTGCTGCATCAGGCGACTGGTATATACACACACACAGATCTGTTGATGTTTGCTTTCATTTTCTGCACGCACCAGCACAAGTAGCAGCACTTGCTGCGAGAGCGGAACCGGCCGAAACTCTATTTCCAAACAGCCATTGTTATTGGAGTTCGGTAGAGGGAGAGACGACGCAGCACCGCCCAGGCAACAAATGTCACTACTAAAGCCTGAAAGCAGCAGCAGCCGCAGTAGCAGTACTAGCGCACGAACTACTACATTTCCAAACAAACCATTGTTATTGGAGTTCGGTAGAGGTAGGAGAGCGATGACTAGACTGCTCCTGCTGCTGCTGCTGCAGCAGGCGACTGGTATATACACACGCACAGATCTGTTGATGTTTGCTTTCATTTTCTGCACGCACCAGCAACGGACGGCAGCCCAGCAACATTAAGTCTTAACTCTATTTCCAAACCACCAGAGTTAGTGGGGGTTCGGTAGAGGGAGTTTTCGACTTTTTTATGCCGCCGCCGCAGCTTAAGTACTGCAGAGGAATAAAGGAACGATGCAAAAACCTTTACACCCTTAGCAAAACCAGCACAAGTAGCAGCACTTGCCGCGAGAGCGGAACCGGCCGAAACTCTATTTCCAAACAGCCATTGTATTGGAGTTCGGTAGAGGGAGAGACGACGCAGCACCGCCCAGGCAACAAATGTCACTACTAAAGCCTGAAAGCAGCAGTAGCAGTACTAGCGCACGAACTACTACATTTCCAAACAAACCATTGTTATTGGAGTTCGGTAGAGGTAGGAGAGCGATGACTAGACTGCTGCTGCTGCTGCATCAGGCGACTGGTATATACACACACACAGATCTGTTGATGTTTGCTTTCATTTTCTGCAGGCACCAGCACAAGTAGCAGCACTTGCTGCGAGAGCGGAACCGGCCGAAACTCTATTTCCAAACAGCCATTGTAATTGGAGTTCGGTAGAGGGAGAGACGACGCAGCACCGCACAGGCAACAAATATCACTACTAAAGCCGGCACGCAGCAGCAGCAGCATTAGCAGACGAACTACTACATTTCCAAACAAACCATTGTTATTGGAGTTCGGTAGAGGTAGCAGACCGACTGCGCTTTCTACTTACTGCCGATGCTGCCTGCCGGCGACTGGCACCATCAGAACTTGCATTTAACGAGATTATAAAGCTTTCTTTGCCCCTCGACCCCCGAGAAGGACTTCCTCATGTTGATGTTATTCCTCCCGTGTTGTAGGACGAAAAGAACCGGGAGAGGGAGACTTATCGGATCCTCTAAATTCTTTTCGAACGAATGCGTAAGCAGGCATAGACAGATGAGCTACAAAATCAGAGCTATCTATACCTCATCGCAGGGCGCCTTCGCTTCCCGACAAAATTGTCGGTACACGCAGGGTTGCTCGCCACACCCTTTGTTTCGCAGAAAGACCTCTGGTGTGCCCCAAGAGCAACAGCCGAAACTCTATTTCCAAACCTCCAGAGTTATTGGGGTTCGGTAGAGGGAGAGACGACTGCTGCTACTGCTACTACGGTTGGAGACACCAGTGGCCGGTCCGCATAGTACTACAGAGGAATAAAGGACGATGCCATCGAGACTAGCTGCATGCTGACAGACAAATCAGAAACAAAACAGAACAGAGAAACTAAGAAGGAGGGAGCGAAACGTAGCAATCCAGCCAGCCATTACCACCGCTGCGCTGCTGCTGTCGCCGCCACCACTCCAACTGTTGTTCCGGTCTGCCTGCCTGCCTGCCTGTCTGTCTGCCTGCCTCCCGAAACGCGCAGAAACAGAACAGAGAAACAAGGAAGGAGGGAGCGAAACGTAGCAATCCAGCCAGCCATTACCACCGCTGCGCTGCTGCTGTCGCCGCCACCACTCCAACCGTTGTTTTAGTCTGCCTGCCTGCCGCTCCGGGAACAAGGCGCGCAAACGGTTCGAAAAGTTTTCCACCGACTATGACCGAGACTCGGAACGAGGAGCCGACAGACAAAACAGAAACAGAAACAGAACAGAGAAACTAAGAAGGAGGGAGCGAAACGTAGCAATCCAGCCAGCCATTACCACCGCTGCGCTGCTGCTGTCGCCGCCACCACTCCAACTGTTGTTCCGGTCTGCCTGCCTGTCTGCCTGCCTGCCACCCGAAACGAACAGAAACAGAACAGAGAAACAAGGAAGGAGGGAGCGAAACGTAGCAATCCAGCCAGCCATTACCACCGCTGCGCTGCTGCTGTCGCCGCCACCACTCCAACTGTTGTTTTAGTCTGCCTGCCTGCCGCTCCGAGAACAAGGCGCGCAAACGGTTCGAAAACTTTTCCACCAACTATGACCGAGACTCGGAACGAGGAGACGAAAGACAAAACAGCAACAGAAACAGAACAGAGAAACTAAGAAGGAGGGAGCGAAACGTAGCAATCCAGCCAGCCATTACCACCGCTGCGCTGCTGCTGTCGCCGCCACCACTCAAACTGTTGTTCCGGTCTGCCTGCCTGCCTGCCTGCCTGCCTGCCTGCCACCCGAAACGAACAGAAACAGAACAGAGAAACAAGGAAGGAGGGAGCGAAACGTAGCAATCCAGCCAGCCATTACCACCGCTGCGCTGCTGCTGTCGCCGCCACCACTCCAACCGTTGTTTTAGTCTGCCTGCCTGCCGCTCCGAGAAAAGCGCACGCAAACGGTTCGAAAAGTTTTCCACCGACTATGACCGAGACTCGGAACGAGGAGCCGACAGACAAAACAGAAACAGAAACAGAACAGAGAAACTAAGAAGGAGGGAGCGAAACGTAGCAATCCAGCCAGCCATTACCACCGCTGCGCTGCTGCTGTCGCCGCCACCACTCAAACTGTTGTTCCGGTCTGCCTGCCTGCCTGTCTGCCTGCCTGCCACCCGAAACGAACAGAAACAGAACAGAGAAACAAAGAAGGAGGGAGCGAAACGTAGCAATCCAGCCAGCCATTACCACCGCTGCGCTGCTGCTGTCGCCGCCACCACTCCAACTGTTGTTTTAGTCTGCCTGCCTGCCGCTCCGAGAACAAGGCGCGCAAACGGTTCGGAAACTTTTCCACCTACTATGACCGAGACTCGGAACGAGGAGCCGACAGACAAAACAGAAACAGAAACAGAACAGAGAAACTAAGAAGGAGGGAGCGAAACGTAGCAATCCAGCCAGCCATTACCACCGCTGCGCTGCTGCTGTCGCCGCCACCACTCCAACTGTTGTTCCAGTCTGCCTGCCTGCCAGCCTGCCTGCCTGCCTGCCACCCGAAACGAACAGAAACAGAACAGAGAAACAAGGAAGGAGGGAGCGAAACGTAGCAATCCAGTCAGCCATTACCACCGCTGCGCTGCTGCTGTCGCCGCCGCCACTCCAACTGTTCCAGTCTGCCTGCCTGCCGCTCCGAGAACAAGGCGCGAATGGCAAAACCTTTTACACTCTGAGCAAAACCAGCACAAGTAGCGACACTTGCTGCGATAGCGGAACCGGCCGAAACTCTATTTCCAAACAGCCAGAGTTACTGGAGTTCGGTAGAGGGAGAGACGACGGCACCGCCTTGGCAACAACATCAACAACAAATGTCCCTACTAAAGCCTGAATGCAGCAGCAGCAGCAGCAGCAACAGTACTAGCATACGAACTACTACATTTCCAAACAAACCATTGTTATTGGAGTTCGGTAGAGGTAGGAGAGCGATCGCTAGTCAGCTACTGCTGCTGCAGTAGCAGCATCAGGCGACTGGCTTTGATTTTCTGCACATACCAGCTACGGACGGCAGCCTATCAACGGCAAGTCTCAACTCTATTTCCAAACCACCAGAGTTATTGGGGGTTCGGTAGAGGGAGTTTTCGACTTTTTTCTGCCGCCGCAGCATAGGTACTACAGAGGAATAAAGGATAATGCCTTCGTAGGGATAAGGGGGTGGTGATAGTGCTGCTGTCGACGACACTCTTTTTCCAAACCACCATAGTTATTGGTAGAGGGAGTGCCGGCAAAACAGCACCATCACCTGCTGTCAACTTTCCTTATCCGCGAATGGCAAAACCTTTACACCCTGATGGGATGCCGCTGCAGCAGAGTTAGCGAGCGTGATGACAGTAGCTGCCGCATTAGTAGCAGCAGTAGCAGCCGAAACTCTATTTCCAAACCACCAGTTCGGTAGAGGGAGAAACGACTGTTACTGCTGATTTTGCTACTAGTACTAATGCGACAGTTTTTGACATCAGCTGCTAACCCTGGTGCAGCGGCATCCCATCAGGGTGTAAAGGTTTTGCCATTCGCGGATAAGGAAAGTTGACAGCAGGAGACCGTGCTGTTCTGCCGGCACTCCCTCTACCAATAACTATGGTGGTTTGGAAAAAGAGTGTCGTCGACAGCAGCACTATCACCACCCCCTTATCCCTACGAAGGCATTATCCTTTATTCCTCTGTAGTACCTATGCTGCGGCGGCAGAAAAAAGTCGAAAACTCCCTCTACCGAACCCCCAATAACTCTGGTGGTTTGGAAATAGAGTTGAGACTTGCCGTTGATAGGCTGCCGTCCGTAGCTGGTATGTGCAGAAAATCAAAGCCAGTCGCCTGATGCTGCTACTGCAGCAGCAGTAGCTGACTAGCGATCGCTCTCCTACCTCTACCGAACTCCAATAACAATGGTTTGTTTGGAAATGTAGTAGTTCGTATGCTAGTACTGTTGCTGCTGCTGCTGCTGCTGCGTGCCGGCTTTAGTAGTGATATTTGTTGCCTGTGCGGTGCTGCGTCGTCTCTCCCTCTACCGAACTCCAGTAACTCTGGCTGTTTGGAAATAGAGTTTCGGCCGGTTCCGCTATCGCAGCAAGTGTCGCTACTTGTGCTGGTTTTGCTCAGAGTGTAAAGGTTTTGCCATTCGCGCCTTGTTCTCGGAGCGGCAGGCAGGCAGACTGGAACAGTTGGAGTGGCGGCGGCGACAGCAGCAGCGCAGCGGTGGTAATGGCTGACTGGATTGCTACGTTTCGCTCCCTCCTTCCTTGTTTCTCTGTTCTGTTTCTGTTCGTTTCGGGTGGCAGGCAGGCAGGCAGGCAGGCAGGGCAGGCAGACTGGAACAACAGTTGGAGTGGTGGCGGCGACAGCAGCAGCGCAGCGGTGGTAATGGCTGGCTGGATTGCTACGTTTCGCTCCCTCCTTCTTAGTTTCTCTGTTCTGTTTCTGTTTCTGTTTTGTCTGTCGGCTCCTCGTTCCGAGTCTCGGTCATAGTAGGTGGAAAAGTTTCCGAACCGTTTGCGCGCCTTGTTCTCGGAGCGGCAGGCAGGCAGACTACAACAGTTGGAGTGGGGGCGGCGACAGCAGCAGCGCAGCGTGGTAATGGCTGGCTGATTGCTCACGTTTCGCTCCTCCTTCCTTTGTTTCTCCCTGTTCTGTTCTGTCGTTTCGGGTGGCAGTCACGCAGACAGGAGCAGGCAGATACCGGAACACACAGTTGGAGTGGTGGCGGCGACAGCAGCAGCGCAGCGGTGTAATTGCTGCTGGATTGCTACGTTTCGCTCCCTCCTCTTAGAACAGCTTTCTGTTTCTGTTTCTGTTTTGTCTGTCGCTCCTCGTTCCGATCTCGCATAGTCGGTGGAAAACTTTTCGAACCGTTTGCGTGCGCTTTTTCTGGAGCGGCAGGCGGCAGACTAAACCAACGTTGGGGGTGGGGCGACAGCAGCCAGCGCAGCGTGGTAATGCTTGACTGGATTGCTACGTTCCGCTCCTCCTTGCCTTGTTCTCTGTTCTTTCTTCTGTTTGCGTTTCGGGTGCAGGCAGGCAGGCAGCAGGCAAGGCAGCATGACCGAACAACAGTTTGAGTGGTGGCGGCGACAGCAGCAGCGCAGCGGGGGTAATGGCTGGCTGGATTGCTACGTTTCGCTCTCTCCTCTTAGTTTTCTCTTGTTCTGTTCTGTTCTGTTTGTTGTCGGCTCCTCGTTCCGAGTCTCGGTCATACAAATGAGATTTCACCGTTTGCGCGCCTTGTTTTCTCGGAGCGGCAGGCAGGCAGACTAAAACAACGGTTGGAGTGGTGGCGGCGACAGCAGCAGCGCAGCGGTGGTAATGGCTGGCTGGATTGCTACGTTTCGCTCCCTCCTTCCTTGTTTCTCTGTTCTGTTTCTGTTCGTTTCGGGTGGCAGGCAGGCAGACAGGCAGGCAGACCGGAACAACAGTTGGAGTGGTGGCGGCGACAGCAGCAGCGCAGCGGTGGTAATGGCTGGCTGGATTGCTACGTTTCGCTCCCTCCTTCTTAGTTTCTCTGTTCTGTTTCTGTTTCTGTTTTGTCTGTCGGCTCCTCGTTCCGAGTCTCGGTCATAGTCGGTGGAAAACTTTTCGAACCGTTTGCGCGCCTTGTTCCCGGAGCGGCAGGCAGGCAGACTAAAACAACGGTTGGAGTGGTGGCGGCGACAGCAGCAGCGCAGCGGTGGTAATGGCTGGCTGGATTGCTACGTTTCGCTCCCTCCTTCCTTGTTTCTCTGTTCTGTTTCTGCGCGTTTCGGGAGGCAGGCAGACAGACAGGCAGGCAGGCAGGCAGACCGGAACAACAGTTGGAGTGGTGGCGGCGACAGCAGCAGCGCAGCGGTGGTAATGGCTGGCTGGATTGCTACGTTTCGCTCCCTCCTTCTTAGTTTCTCTGTTCTGTTTTGTTTCTGATTTGTCTGTCAGCATGCAGCTAGTCTCGATGGCATCGTCCTTTATTCCTCTGTAGTACTATGCGGACCGGCCACTGGTGTCTCCAACCGTAGTAGCAGTAGCAGCAGTCGTCTCTCCCTCTACCGAACCCCAATAACTCTGGAGGTTTGGAAATAGAGTTTCGGCTGTTGCTCTTGGGGCACACCAGAGGTCTTTCTGCGAAACAAAGGGTGTGGCGAGCAACCCTGCGTGTACCGACAATTTTGTCGGGAAGCGAAGGCGCCCTGCGATGAGGTATAGATAGCTCTGATTTTGTAGCTCATCTGTCTATGCCTGCTTACGCATTCGTTCGAAAAGAATTTAGAGGATCCGATAAGTCTCCCTCTCCCGGTTCTTTTCGTCCTACAACACGGGAGGAATAACATCAACATGAGGAAGTCCTTCTCGGGGGTCGAGGGGCAAAGAAAGCTTTATAATCTCGTTAAATGCAAGTTCTGATGGTGCCAGTCGCCTGCAGCAGCAGCAGCAGAAGCAGTCTTTCTTCTACCTCTACCGAACTCCAATAACAATGGTTTGTTTGGAAATGTAGTAGTTCGTCTGCTAATGCTGCTGCTGCTGCGTGCCGGCTTTAGTAGTGATATTTGTTGCCTGTGCGGTGCTGCGTCGTCTCTCCCTCTACCGAACTCCAATTACAATGGCTGTTTGGAAATAGAGTTTCGGCCGGTTCCGCTCTCGCGGCAAGTGCTGCTACTTGTGCTGGTGCCTGCAGAAAATGAAAGCAAACATCAACAGATCTGTGTGTGTGTATATACCAGTCGCCTGATGCAGCAGCAGCAGCAGTCTAGTCATCGCTCTCCTACCTCTACCGAACTCCAATAACAATGGTTTGTTTGGAAATGTAGTAGTTCGTGCGCTAGTACTGCTACTGCTGCTTTCAGGCTTTAGTAGTGACATTTGTTGCCTGGGCGGTGCTGCGTCGTCTCTCCCTCTACCGAACTCCAATAACAATGGTGGTTTGGAGAGTTTCGGCCGGTTCCGCTCTCGCGGCAAGTGCTGCTACTTGTGCTGGTTTTGCTAAAGGTGTAAAGGTTTTTGCATCGTTCCTTTATTCCTCTGCAGTACTTAAGCTGCGGCGGCGGCATAAAAAAGTCGAAAACTCCCTCTACCGAACCCCCACTAACTCTGGTGGTTTGGAAATAGAGTTAAGACTTAATGTTGCTGGGCTGCCGTCCGTTGCTGGTGCGTGCAGAAAATGAAAGCAAACATCAACAGATCTGTGTGTGTGTATATACCAGTCGCCTGATGCAGCAGCAGCAGGAGCCGTCTAGTCATCGCTCTCCTACCTCTACCGAACTCCAATAACAATGGTTTGTTTGGAAATGTAGTAGTTCGTGCGCTAGTACTGCTACTGCGGCTGCTGCTGCTTTCAGGCTTTAGTAGTGACATTTGTTGCCTGGGCGGTGCTGCGTCGTCTCTCCCTCTACCGAACTCCAATAACAATGGCTGTTTGGAAATAGAGTTTCGGCCGGTTCCGCTCTCGCAGCAAGTGCTGCTACTTGTGCTGGTGCGTGCAGAAAATGAAAGCAAACATCAACAGATCTGTGTGTGTGTATATACCAGTCGCCTGATGCAGCAGCAGCAGGAGCCGTCTAGTCATCGCTCTCCTACCTCTACCGAACTCCAATAACAATGGTTTGTTTGGAAATGTAGTAGTTCGTGCGCTAGTACTGCTGCTACTGCTGCTTTCAGGCTTTAGTAGTGACATTTGTTGCCTGGGCGGTGCTGCGTCGTCTCTCCCTCTACCGAACTCCAATTACAATGGCTGTTTGGAAATAGAGTTTCGGCCGGTTCCGCTCTTGCGGTAAGTGCTGCTACTTGTGCTGGTTTTGCTAAGGGTGTAAAGGTTTTTGCATCGTTCCTTTATTCCTCTGCAGTACTTAAGCTGCGGCGGCGGCATAAAAAAGTCGAAAACTCCCTCTACCGAACCCCCACTAACTCTGGTGGTTTGGAAATAGAGTTAAGACTTAATGTTGCTGGGCTGCCGTCCGTTGCTGGTGCGGGCAGAAAATGAAAGCAAACATCAACAGATCTGTGTGTGTGTGTATATACCAGTCACCTGCTCCAGCAGCAGCAGCAGGAGCAGTCTAGTCATCGCTCTCCTACCTCTACCGAACTCCAATAACAATGGTTTGTTTGGAAATGTAGTAGGTCGTGCGCTAGTACTGCTACTGCTGCTGCTGCTGCTTTCAGGCTTTAGTAGTGACATTTGTTGCCTGGGCGGTGCTGCGTCGTCTCTCCCTCTACCGAACTCCAATAACAATGGCTGTTTGGAAATAGAGTTTCGGCCGGTTCCGCTCTCGCAGCAAGTGCTGCTACTTGTGCTGGTTCTGCTCAGGGTGTAAAGGTTTTGCCATTCGCGGATTTGTAGATTGCTAGTGCTGCTCTGCGCGCGCTTAGATTGCTTTTCTCTTTCTTCTCCTTCGTTCGATGCTTAGGCGCTAAACGTTTTTCAACGCAGGGGATTTTACCTCAGATTCCTCTCGATCCCTTTAACTAGATGCGGGCAGCTCTAGTTAAGGGGGGGTAGGGAATTGGCATCCTGGACCGAGATCGTTTATCGCGATGTTGCCGAATAGGTACCGAATGAATGAATGAAAGAGACAGTCGCAGGCAAAGTAATCTGAGCTACGCACGCAGCTAATCAATCTTCAAAGTCCCGGTGGTATCGTCCTTTATTTCTCTGTAGTACCTAAGCTGCGCCGGCAGGAAAAGTCGAAAACTCCCTCTACCGAACCCTCACTAACTCTGGTGGTTTGGAAATAGAGTTAAGACTTACTGTTGCTGGGCTGCCGTCCGTAGCTGGTGCGTGCAGAAAATGAAAGCAAACATATCATCACAAATGTTGATACCAGTCGCCTGCTGCAGCAGCAGCAGCAGCAGGAGCAGTCTAGTCATCGCTCTCCTACCTCTACCGAACTCCAATAACAATGGTTTGTTTGGAAATGTAGTAGTTCGTGCGCTAGTACTGCTACTGCTGCTTTCAGGCTTTAGTAGTGACATTTGTTGCCTGGGCGGTGCCGCGTCGTCTCTCCCTCTACCGAACTCCAATAACAATGGCTGTTTGGAAATAGAGTTTCGGCCGGTTCCGCTGTCGCTACTTGTGCTGGTTTAATTTGCTGTTTGCTTTCACGAGAGATAAAGCTTTCTTATTCGCCCCCCGGTTGAGACTTTCTTTTCCCGAAGTATCCATCAGTATGGTTAATGCAGCTGGTACGAAGGCGGCTATCTTCCCTTTCCTCTTCCTTTTGCCTCTTAACTGAAAAACGGAGAAAATATGGGATAAAACAAATAAACAACTCGTGGTAGGGGATCACTAGGCTCGTGGGTCGACGAAGACCGTTGCAATATGCGGAATTAACCCGTCTTGCAAGTGACTTCAATGTCGACAGGTCGAACGCACATTGCGCCTCTCCACCTTGAGAGGAATGCGTGTTTGGGGCACGGAGTAAGGACTTTCCAAGACGCTATTTTTTAGCAGTGGTCGAATCGGCTTCGGTCTTGGGGTTCTTACCACCACCTCATTCAGCGAGTTTTTTCTTTATTTTGGACGTTATCTCTTTTTTTTAGTTGCACTAAGAGTAACGCTCATAAGTTGCCGGAAAGAAAAACTCAAAAATCGCATTCTTTTCCCGGAGAGGCACTCCTGGGCAAGTGTCGGTTTTTACTACAAGACCTCTGTTTCGGGCGTGTGTAGGGCGTTAAGGAACCTGGTTAGGAGCGACACTTCCAATTTGGCAAAGCCATAAGAGTGCACAAATGTCTCGCCAGGGGATGTTTCGTCACGATAGCGTTCCGTCTCATTGTCATTCTCTCGAATCACTCACGTTAAGAGACTAAGTACCCTGGACGTATTATAGGCGTTGAGGCTTGGCGAAAGAAGCGTAGATCGTTGGGCCGGTGGTGAGGATCCCCGGTGTGGGCGTATTTAGTGCTGGTGAAACTTGATCGACTCCGCGCGAAACGACTAGCGCGGAGGTCTATGAGGTCGTTTCCCAGAATATGCTATTTATTGCTCCCCGCCTCACCTCGGTGATATTTACTGGGTGGCACGTGAATGAGCGCTATTGGTGGCAAGAAGCTCAACTAGGACCACACCTCATCGCCGTTTTTGTCGCTGCGGCGTTGAGGATAGTTGCCGGGGTCGCATACTAGTTGAGTGGAAGGCTAACCAATGTGTCTCCTTCTCGTGGCGGAATGTCAATAAAGGATGACGGGATTGTTCGACATGGAGTACGGAAGCCCCTAGCTTAACGCAGAGGAAGAAACCCCCTATATATAAAACTCCCGCCGTGGGGATGTTTTACAAAATTGGTTTCCGAGCCTGCGGCTTAAGCGGTCCTTCTCCAAACGTAATAATCCCGAACTCCTGCGCTTTATCACCCAGATATTATTATCCCTTAAATTTTTTCTGACGTTCTCGATGATCGCCTGGCATTGCTGTCAACTCAACTGTCTCCCTGTACGTCCTGTAGGGAAAAGCTTTTCGTTGCATATTCGAGTCCTTGGACGTTCGCGGGGCGCCGAGTGCGCGGATGTGCTCATAGCCTTAGCGTCGTCTTAAGTACGTAGCGGCTCGAGGGTAGAGAAGAAAAGCAGCATTATTATTTTACACCTTCTCGAAGGTTAAAATAAAAAGTATCTCCCTCGTCCGCGACATGACGATCGCGATTCCTTGTGAAATCATGAAAAAAACTCTGATTCCAAGTCGCTTCGCACGCGCTCTTCTCGTTTTCTCAGCCGATGCTGCGGTAGTTCCCTTTACCGACCCAATTTAACGAAGCTTGGGTCGGAAAAGTGGAACACGTAGCTGTTTCAGCAGCGGGAGCGTCCGGCAGAGCAGCTATCCGTCCGTCCGTCCGTCGATTCTTCCTCTACCGAACTTGCAATAACTCTGCTCGTTTGGAAATGGAGTTTCTTCGGCGGCTTAATCAGCTGCTCTCCTGGTCGTTTCTTCAGCTGCTGACACAGCTGCCTCCGCTGCGAAAACTCCCTCTACCGAACTTGCAATAACTCTGCTCGTTTGGAAATGGAGTTTTCATTTTGGCCGCTTCTTCAGCTGCTGCCGCGCGTTCATCAGTCACTACCTCTCAGCAGCAGTCGTTTCAACCTCTACCGAAACCTCAATCACAATGCGGTTTGGAAATGTTGAGCGACGTCTAAAGCTGCAGCTGTTGAGATGTAGTGTCTGTTGCTTCGCTAGCTTCAGCTGATAATGTTGCTGGTTTTGTGGCCGATGTTGCAGTCGTCTCTCCCTCTACCGAACTTGCAATAACTCTGCTCGTTTGGAAATAGAGTTTCGACTGTTGCCTGTAGCTTCCGTCTCCGTAAATTCTGGTTTAGGTGGTTGTAGCAGCAGCAGCAGTAGCAGTTGCAGCGTTCTCCCTCTACCGAACTTGCACTAACTCTGCTCGTTTGGAAATGGATTGGGCTGCTCAAGTTGCCAAATTGTTGCTGCTTCTGCTGTTACTACTGCCGGCCGCTTTTACGGTTTCAGTTGCTGCCGGTTGGTTGAGAAATACGGGTTTGAGCGTGTAAGAAGGAATTGCTCGCGACACGAGTTTCTTTTCGCAGGAAGGGTTTCGTGACGGTGCGCGTGTGGAACGCATTGATAACGTCTCATCTTAGGAAAAAAAAAGAGGATATTGCTGCTGCTGCTGTTGGTCGCTTTGTGCGTGCGCTGGTGCCACTTGTGGAACTTTTCTCTCACTCTTTTTACTAAAAGTGAGAGCGATCGCGCAAACAATTGCTTGCAATTTCCTTCCTCTTTTCTTTTCTATCTTCTCGCTTTCGGACGGGCTGCTGTTGTTGAGCGTGCGTAACGTAACTGAAACGCAATGGTCATCACCTAGACTTCTTTCGCTCCCTTTGGTTGATAGAGAGACCATTTCGAGGGAAGGATGCCGGTGCTATTACTGTAGCTGCTGCTGTTGCTACTGTGTCGCCTTTCGAAAGGGATGCACGATCGGGTGCGGCGGGCGTTACCCAATCAGGCGTTTTCCCACTCCGCTTCTTGAAAAGAAGGGTGTGCGGAAAATTGCGTGTATTGGTGTTAGCGCCGTAGTTGCCAAAGTCGCTCCGATTGTTGTTCTCCTTTCGACAAACGCAAAGGGGCGCATAGTGGCTGCTGCATCAGCATAAAAATTTGTATCAGTAATAGCGTCGGTGTCTCTCTTTCTCGAAACAGGTTTTTGAGGGGACGTTAACAGAAGTCTGGTGGTGCCATCTCGAATTAAGTTTCGTTTCGTGCGCTGTGTTGCCGGACCGGCAGCAGCCTTGAAAAAAGAAAGAGAGATAGAAGGAGGGGGGGAAGAGGAAGGAAAATTTGCGCGACGCTCTCATGACAAAACGCTGGAGATGAGGGAAGGTTTGTTTGTGGTATTAGCGCATAAGCATTGTGTTGCCGGATGGCGACCCGCAGTAGTAGTAGCTATCCTGAGAATGAGACGTTGTGTTTTGTTAGTTCCTCGCGTGCGCTCCGTCCGTTTCTCTTTCCACTGTTGCCGAATGCGAAAGAAACTCAAAGTGCACGCTTTGTCGCTCGTCGTATAATAGCGCATATCAGAGAGCCTTTTCGCGTAGTCCATGAGGCAGAGAGTTACTTATCATCTTTATGGTGGTAAGTTAGTGCACGACGGTATTAGTAGTCGCTGTTTAATCCGCTGCTGCTAATGCTGCTGCTGTTGCTGCAATGAATTTTGTTGCTCGGTCGGTGGTATTCGTGTTAAATGGGGGTGGCGTCACCTGAAGAACGCTAACGCAGGAAATTAACCTAACGAATATCACCGTACTATGCAACCCTCATCATTGCAAAAGCAGCAGCAGCTAATAGGCAGCAGGGAGAATACGTCGCTACCGTAGTGGTGATGGGAAAATTATTTCCTTTGCTGCACTTTATTGTCGGCGGTATATCTCTTGATCGGGGGTGGCGTCACCTGAAGAACGCTAACGCAGGAAGATCAATAAAAGAGGTATATCATCACAGTATTAGTGTCAGCAGCCCTACAGTAAGCGGCGGCAGCGACGCCGTTCTTTCTGCCATCCTCTGGATATTACGAATTGTGCCTAAACCGACCTTGCTTCAGGAGAGAGTACCCGCATAACTTAAGCATATAAGTACGCGGAGGAAAAGAAACCAAAAGGGATTCCCTTAGTAAGGGCGACTGAAAAGGGAGGAGCTCAGCGCGTAGGCTGCAGGGCCGAAAGGTCCTGTGAGCGATGCCGCGTATGGGAGTAATCGTGTGGAAGCCGATCCGACCCGAAGTGTTTGTCGATTGCAATCCCGCTGGCCATAGAGGGTGTTAGCCCCGTAGGGTCGTTGCCTCGGTTTTCCACGTCGGTTGCTCTCGAGAGTCGGGTTGCTTGGAAATGCAGCCCTAAGCAGGTGGTAAACTCCATCTAAAGCTAAATATCCCCACGAGACCGATAGAGAACAAGTACCGCGAGGGAAAGTTGAAAAGAACTTTGAAGAGAGAGTTCAAGAGAGCGTGAAACTACCACGAGTCTAAAGCGAATGAGCGTTCGTACCCGAAATGGTCGGCTTCAATTCACCCCGGAGGTAACGCAGCGTCTGGTCGTAAACGTTAGTTGAACGGATCCCG
>JABUQX010027098.1:0-7500 GCA_015478945.1 Trachelipus rathkii
ATTTGTCATATTAGAAATGAAATTATCGGGTGTTCTGTTTTTTGGATTCATTTTACTTTCTGAACTATGTTTTCCTGATAAATAGTCGAAAGTTTGTTAAATATACTGTGATCGTGTATCTAAATTTTAGAGGTGCTATTATTATAGTCTATAGTTATTAAGAGTATTGTTGATTATATGTAGGGGCTGTTTATATGGTAGGTATGATTGGTAATGTTAATATTAAGTATTATTTACTGCGTTAGTAGTTTTGATGATGGGTAGTTGTTATGTGGGGGGTTGTGATGAGTATGGTAGTCTTGAGATTTTTATGAATTAATTTTTAGGTTATATTAATATTGGATTATATATGAGGTATATAGCTTGTTGATTGTATAGGGTTGGGCTTATATAAATATAGCTTAAATGTATTATTAATTAATTATATTATGAAATTGAAAGATTGATCTTTCTGGAGGGACGATTAGTACTATCGAACCCTAGTATTATTGCTTTAATAATATAATGATTACTTATATAAGCGAATGACTAAATGTTAAAGATGATTATAAAAACGTACAATAATTAATCGACTATTTTATTGTTGTAATTAACAAAAAGTTAAAATATGAAATTGATATATATATATATATATATATATATTATATATATATATAATATAATATATATAAATATTATAATTAATAATATATGTATTATATATATATATATTATATATATTATTATTATTTATGAATTATTAAATATAAATAATATAATTATTTATGTTAATAGATATCTATATTAAAATTTACATTCGTACATAAACTAATTTTATACAAGTGTACATAATAATACAGTTTAATATATAATGTCTAATAAATTTTTATTTTGTTTTACATTATAATATAAACATATTTTAATTCTATATATATATTTATATAATAGTATAATATATTATTATAATAATATATATATCATATATATATATTATATATATATATATATTATCTATATATATATAGTATATATATTAATATATATATATATATATATTACTATTAATAGATATATATATATAATACTATATATATATTATATTATATAATATATTTAATATATATAATATATGATATAAATTTAAGTATATAATTATATATATAATAGCAAATATATATAATATATATAAAAGTATATATATAAACGAATATATATATTAATTTATATAATAATAATACTAATATAATATAACTCATAATTATGTAAAAATATAGCTATATTTATAATATATTTATATTTATTACTAATATAATAATTATATATAATAGTACTAATATAATATGAATTACTATCAGTATAGGGGAGTGAGGTGGGAGTGAGTACTAGAAGCGACGCGCATTATGCCCATATTTGAGCTGAGGTTGCTCTAATATATTAATATTGTATAGGTTATAATTGAAAGTAGCTAAGTACATGAATCTAAAACAATATTTATAATATATAAAAATCGGACTAAACTCACATAGGCCTAAACATTTACAATTATTTACTCTGCGTCTGTAGTATTGTCACTTATAACTTGAGTATAACATAAATGAATTTTTACCTAACATATCGAAATAATTAGTACTTAGTAAGCTAATTAGTATAGCAAACTACATCATTTCACTAAAAAAAACCTATAAGTAAACCATACTGTATAAATATTATATTACATATATCTATTAAATAATAATATATATAGATAATATATAATATTATACTATTAACTAATATATATATATATTAATGATATAATACGTATTACTATGCTATATATGCTCTATAAATAATATTATAATATTAATATAATATATATATAATATATTAAATATATATATATAGATATATAATATATTTATATATAATATTATATATATTATATATATATTAATATATATATATATCTATATTTATATATTTTAATTAATTAATATATATACCGTATATATTATATATATATCTTATATATTAATTATTATATATATTAATATTATTAATATATATATATAATATTATATATAAATATATAGTATAAATATATATAATATTTAATATTATATATATATATATATATATAATATATTATATATATATTATATATATAATAATATATATTATATATATTATTAATATATTATAGTAATGATGGGAAATTATCCGATATTGTATCTAATAAACTATTTATACTTAGTTTTACTATCATAATTAAGCACTATTTGTAATAGCTTGGATACTCATATTACTTCGTTTTTTTTTTTTCGATCTTATTCTGCTCAGCACTGCTTCATATAAGTTTAGTAACGAAATATCTCATCCTATGTATTGAATAATAGATAGGACCAATTATAAATTAATAGAATACTTCAATCATATAATTATAATAAACTAATTGGTACAAAGAGAGGAGAACGTAAAGAGATAATAAAGGTTATCGGGTGAGTTATTCAGTGGATACATGCACGCTTCACGACACTGCTCCGCACTCTTTAGACAACACGGGCAATCACGATCACCTCGCACCGACAACGGCTTTAGCTCGCTTCTGCCGATCAAACTTAAGACGCAGCACTAATCGCACCACACGGAATAGAGGCATGAGCACAACGCTGCTCTCGACCGCAAGCACCCATGCGACCACAAAGGTGATAGACTCACCAATCGGAGTTGTCGAACATATATAATGAAGGATAGGAAAACTTCACTAAATGGACCAATTCGACATCTTAAAAGCACGTTCTACTTCCATTCTTTTAGATCAGTCTGGAGGATGATTTACGATATGTAAGTTTAACGATGGTTAGTTAGGTATGGAGTATCATTTACACGATACCGATCCACTTAGGATCGTACGCTTAAGTTAGAGTTAGGCGCAAGCAAGTATCATCCCATTCAACGATTTACGATATAGTAAGTTAGGTTAGGTTAGGTATATATGTGGAGTATCATTTACGATGCATATACATAAGTTAGGTTAGGTTAGGTTTGAGTATATTCATTTACGATACTATTCTTAAGTTAAGTATTAAGGTTAAAGTATTAGGAAATATAGATTTTTCGATAAAATCATACGTTAGGTTATATTGGATTATATTATTTAGTGAGTTAGTATATATTATAATTTACATGATATACAAGTTAAGTTAGGCTATAGTCGCAGGCAGTCAATATTAAGTATCATACTCACTCGTGAAATGTGTATTAAGTTGCAAGTAACATGTTTAATAATATGTAGTAATATGTAGTATATTGGGGTGTTAATTTCTATTTATTCTATATATTGCAACCATTAGATATAATATAATAAGGAGGTAGTTTTTTTGCATATCTTATATTTCTATAATACTATAGATTTGAAATATATATATAAATAGCTCTTTTTAGAAACATGTTTCATTTATCATCATTTTTAGACATTTTTTATATGCATTGTTTTTATACAATATACATGTTTTATTTATACATTTTAATTCACTTTCATATTTTGAAGTTATCGCTGAAAATTTTAAAATTATTTGAAAAATATTAGGAAAGAAATACTTTGCTGCCAGGTGTAGTTCTTTTTGATAATTATTTAATTCATGATATAATTTATAATTTATACACATTTACATACATTTTGATATACAAATATAATAATATAATAAAATATTAAATAAATGTAAAATATAAAATGTAAAATATACTAAAATTGAATCAGAGATAGAATAATATATACAGAGTTTAATTCATATTACACAGTATTATATTAATGAACTTAGCATAAATAATTAAAGAAATGATAAGAAATACTATTCCAAAAAGTAATTATATAATATTTAAAAGGTTAATATATACTATATTACTGCATTAAAGCTCATCAATTAAACTATAATCTGCATAAAATAGAAACATAATCTCTAGCTTGATTATAGTATATACAAAATTAGTATTGAAATACGTAAAATCTAAAATTATACTTTAGCAAGAATCATGTGTTAGCTAATTATGAAAGCCAAAGAAAGGTAGACTGTAAACACTCACAGCAAAATATAAATGTCTAATCTCTCTCATAGCTCATTATATATAGTTAATATCTTCATTTATACAATATATTTGTGATATTCTAACGATCATCTAATAAAAATTAATGAAAATGTCCATCCGTCGTTGAAATGTTAATAATAAGCTCCCTCAAAGTGCATTAAACACAACAACTTAATTAGATTAATTTTTACATGAGCAGTCACAATAAAAACGCTAAATTATTATTATATTCACACTAACCTCACAAATTTTGAAATATTCTTTAAACGTTTACACAATTACTGACACACTAATATTCTGAGACTTGAATTTCAATATTGTTAATCTGTTTTTTGGTATATTATTGTTCTATACTATAAATTAATCAATGTGAAACTAGCTATTACACACATTTAATACTCACACACACACACACATCACACACAATACACACACACCACACAACACACTACAATATACATACAGCTCAACATAACGTACACTACACATCAACTACACAACCACACACCCACATACACACACAAATAACAACACTAACAACACACAATACACACACTCAACAACTATTATAAATAGTATATATTATAATAATAAAATATAGTATGTACAACTTATGTTGTTACGCAATATTATTATTATTATTATTATAATCATCTATAATTATTATCTATTATTCATACTACTTACTCATAATTATTATTATTATTATTATTATTATATTATATTATTATTATTATTATATTAATTGTGTTGTTTTGTTGTTGTTGTTGTGTTGTTGTTGTTGTTGTTTGTTTGTTGTTGTTGTTGTTGTTGTTGTTGTTTGTTGTTGTTGCTTGGTTGTTCGTGTTGTTGTTGTTATTATTATTATTATTCATTTTTTCAAACTCTAATCTATATCACTGTCACTATCATTAAACGTATAATTAATCTCAATACTACAAATATCATTATTATATACACATCACAATCTACACACACACACTCTAATCTAACTTCATATTATTTTATTATTATTATTATTTATTATATTATTATTATTACTCTATATATGTACGGTGTATAGTTACTTTACATAACATTACTGCATCGTGCACATATCTAATATTTATTATCATTATATTATCATTATTAATTATTATTATATTATTATTATTATTATTATTATTACTATATCATTACTCTCAACTAAATTATTATTATTATTATATTATTATGTATTATTATTAATTATTATTATTTATTATTATTATTATTATTATTATTTACATCTCTCACTCACATCATCATTAAATTACATCTCATTACTCACATTATATCTATCGCACACATATTTATTATTATTATTTATTATTATTATTATTATCATTATTATTATTATTATTATCATTATATTATTATATATTATTAATTATTATTATTATACTATTCATCATACTATATCTACATAAATTATTATTCAACTCACACACACTACACATATGATCATTAATTATTATATCATATTACTATTTTATTCACACTATCTCACTCATCTATCAACACACGCACACACCATTCATACTACTTATAATTATTATTATTTTTATTTTCTTACACTTAGATTAGTTACAAATCAATTGAGTAGGTTGATCAGTAATAATTTTATTATATTCAATGTATTAAATATGTTACATATTACATATCAGTCTGTAAAAATTACGTGTTTCTTTATCTAAGTATAGTATTCTATTTATCTCTCGAGTGACTATCACTAGTAATATATATGAGTTTATTTAAATGAGTTCGTATTAATATTATTATCTATATATTTTGGTTCATATAATTATTAGGATATATTTTTCAATGCTTATTATTAATTATATATAATTATTTTTTATTATTTAATATATATATTATTATAATTATTTATATTTAATTATTATTATTATTATTATTATTTAATTATCATTTATAATTTATTATATATTAATTTATTTATTAATTTATATTTATTATTACTAGTAGTTGTTGTTGTTATTGATATGTTATTTAGAGTTTGTTGTTTATATAAATTTTAGGAGTTTCCTGCATTTTTTATCATATCTTATATTTTAATGATAAATATATAATGGAGTATTATTATTAATTATGTATATCACTGGCCATCAAAGATTTTATCGGCAAAATATATATTTGAAGAATATAAGTCTTAGTGATAAGATTGTTTGCCACATAGATTCCGAATATGACCTCGTTTTCTAATGATTGCGACTCTAGTTTTATTAATTCAGGGGTTGTCACAAACATTACATTAATAACAAACAATATTTATGTTATATTGTAACGTAATTCAAATAAAAAACCAAGAAGATATATATCTAAATTGTTATATTAATGAGTAAAAGTCAAGCTAGAATTCTATAGATAATTGATTTACATATTAAAAAGGATAAATCTACAAAATATTATTCATATTCGTAACAATGAATCACATAATGCTATTACCCATTAATCGCTGTCACTTATTTATTAGATTTGTTTCTGTTGTGGTGAGTACATATATAAGTGGGACAATACATCAAGTATGAAAACGTGGGACTTCCTACAAATAAGATGATATGTCTGCGATACAATGTGTGGTTATTGGAAGCCGATTTACTATGTGGATAATTTTTTCACTTTCAGGTGCATTATCTGAATATCGTGTCGATATGTACATCTTCACTTTGTGTGGCTTCACACTTATAATTAACCAATAGCTAATGCTATTTAAATACACAGGAGAGCACTCTAAGAGCTAGATAGACTTAATGCTATAGTAGTTTAGAAATATAATAACTATTTTGATTGATCGATAACTTAATAGCTCAATTAACGAAAATAGCTTATTGGATGTCTATGATAGTCTCATCTATTCTGTAAACCTGAGTTTCCTAAAATAAATATTGTGTTTTACAGCTTTTTAGTGTATCTGCCGGATTGATCAAAGGAATGATTCATCTGAACTCAAATTCCTTATATAACCTAAAACAATTACTTTACACAGAGCGGCTAAGAGACATGTATTCCTCAATTAATAAATTAACATGTAAAATTGTAATATTGTTGTGTATAATAATGTCCATTTCACTTTTGCCGATCGGATGTAGCTTATGGCTGGAGCATCTGATGCGGGTGCGTAATGACTAACCAGTTCTGATGCTTTCACTCCATAGATTTACACGAGTATCCTTCATTGGAAAAAGATAATTTGCAAATACTATACATAATCTTTAATTGATAACATTCTCTTCATCTTGTGTCTTATTTGTGAGTGGTATTATATTAGTTATTGGTCATTATCATACAGTCCTAGTTTCGATTATGTGAGCTTAGTAAGAAAATTCATTGATTTTCTGGACCTCACCACGCTGATGGCATAAACAAAGGTGGATATAAAGTAATGCGGTATTAATCGTAAATTGCTAGAATCAATAT
>JABUQX010027098.1:22500-40000 GCA_015478945.1 Trachelipus rathkii
TATATATATATTTATATATATATTAGATATATATAATAATATATCTATATATATAATATATATAATATATATATATAATATTATATATATATATATATATATATATATATATATATATATAATAGTATATATAATATTAGAACCGCAATTACACAAATCATCCATTTTAACTGCAAATATTCAAATACTTTTCTATAGCGTCATCTGAAAACGAGTTTCTGACTAAACAAACACCGGTAGAATAAAACATTTAAAACCCTTACTAAAGCCCTTTTATGCAAACGGCAGTTAAATATAACATTTCAAACCCTTTCTAAAGCCTTTCTATGCGAGCGCTGAAAACGCTCTGATCAAACAAACGCCAGTATAATAAAATAATTAAAGCCCTTACTAAAACCGTTCTATTCAAACGGCAATTAAAAAAAAAAAAATAATAACCATTTCTAAAGCCTTTCTATGCGGGCGCTGAAAACGCGTTTCTGACCAAACAAATGCCTGTATAATAAAGCATTTAAAACCCTTACTAAATCCCTTTTATGTAAACGTCAGTTTAAAAAAAAAAACATCTCAAACCCTTTCTAAAGCCTTTCTATGTGAGCGCTGAATGCGTGAAGTTTCTGACGCCAAGCAAACGTCAATTTAATATAGTAAATAAGTATTTTTAATGTACATTGGGCTCACGGCCCAGGCGGTACAACATAACATAGTTTTAGGGGGGCTGAGGAGCCGGTGCCTTACTATTGGAGGCTCCGAGTTCTTCCCTGGATATATCATTTTAAAATATATAGCTCCAACTCCGACCAAGCAATTTTTAAAATTCTCCGGCTCCGGCTCCGGCTCCGGCTCCGGCTCCGGCTCCGGCTCCGGCTCCGGCTCCGGCACTTGTTTTGAATCCCTTTATTTATATTAAAAAAAAGATTATTTCTCCGGCTTATGCTCCAACCAAAACCTTCCAGTTTTGCTGCTCTGACCTCCGGCTCCGGCTCCGGCACCGGCTCCGGCTCCGGCACCGGCTCCGGCTTTGGCTCCGGCTTCGGCTCCGGCTCCGTTGCTCCCGCTTTTAGGATCGGTCAAGCATACATTTCTCCGCACCTCACCACCCCCCCCCCCCCCCCCCCCCCCCCCCCCCCCCCCCCTCCGGCTCCGTTGCTCCCGCTTTTACGATCCGCCTAGCATACATTTCTCCGCACCTCACCAGGACGCTGAAATTGTGTGCTGCACACCGCACAGCACTGCACTGCACTGCACTCCACTGCACTGCACTGCACTGCACCAGAACTGTTGTCTAGGTAATAAGGGGAAAATTTTTGAAAAAAGTAATCCCCAAACCTCTTTTTTTTTTGACAGATAAAAATAACGGTAGCCGAATCGGCAAAACAGATGTCTAAAGGTTGGCCGACACACTGGATGCGGTGCGATGAGGTGCGGTACGGAAGAATCCGGAGCTCAACCAACCGCAAGCTGTATGCTTTTGTAGTTTCAAAATAATGATATTCAAAATAGGAATAAAAGTTGTGAAAAAAAAGTCTGCGTGGTGTTTGTGTGTGAATTATGTTTCATCGTGTATGAACCACATTATATTATTATTTATCATTATTATTACTTATATTAATAAATTCATATTATATTATGATATTATTTTATAACTAAAGAAAATATGAAATTAAGTTTATTAACTGAATTTTTTATTATTATTATAATAATTAATTTATGTTATTTAATTTATTTAATATATATATTTATTCTCAGTATTTTAAGTGTTTGATATTCATTATTAATTTTATTCGTTTTTTATTCTTTATTATATTATTATTATTTATAATTAATAATATATTTTATTTTTATTATGTATGTGTATCTATTATTTCTTTTATATAAATTATTAATTTAAATTAGAAATGATATAATTTATATTATTATATTATAAATGATATATATATTTATCAAATAAAATACTATATTTTTATATAATTTACCTAATTATTATTGTTATTTATAATTATTATATATAATAAAAAAATTCATAAATTATTATATTACAAATCTAATTATAATTAAATAGTAATTAATATTAATTTTTATTCTTTATTCTTAATTTATTATCATTTCTTATGGATTATTCTGGTGCAGAAGAGACTTGTATATTTTGATTTCACCTATTATTATTTATATAATTTAAGTATATTAATTTATTTAATTATATATTAATTGTAATATTAATTTATAATTATATTTAATATTATATATTATTATATATTATATTTTAATATTATATATTTAATATATATTTTATAAATATATATTAAAATATAATAATAATGAGAATATTATACATATATTATTATTAATATATACTAATATAATAATTATTATAAATATAATTATTATATCTATATATAATTATATAATTATATTATATATATGTAAGCATGAATTTAATTCGTAACAGGAACCTTAAAGATCGATAAGCTACGCTCCTACTACCTATGGACTACTATATATTATGTATATTCATACAATACTTAAATTATTTTTAATTGAAATTTAATCTTTATAAAGTTATAGAGCCTTAGTTTAAATTTTAGTTACAATAGTGTGATTAAATGATTGATATTATTAATTAATTATCTATTATTATGCATATAATTAAATAAAATATAGATTATAGGCTCGCGCCCGTCCAGCCCAGCCATCCAAGCACGATCTCCGGCCGTACGGGCAATTACTGACACTGGACCGATGGGTTATGTGGATCAGAGTCATCTATTATCTCCAATTGAGCGCCCCAATCTGAAGTCTCATGGAGTTTTCTTATAATTTCTACGTTAATTATCATTATGCTATTCCCACTAACTTCATTATTGCTTACTTGATTCGTACTCTGATCCTGTTATTGTATTGGTAAGACATTTAGTCATTATTATTATGTCCATCGAGTCTAATCTCCTTCTAATGTTTCGCTTTCTTCCTTTAGAATCGATGAAATTGTGAAACTGTTGTTAGTTTTATTGAATATTATTTTATTTTTTATTAGTTAAAAAGCATTTATTGTTTCTTTATATTCAAAATTAGTTCGATCTTCAAGCTTCATGAACACGAAAAATATGATATTAAAACGATGCGATCTGCAAATACATTGCTCACTACCACCAGAATCTCCGCCTTGTTGTTCCAGTAGTCACAGCAAATATTAAAACAGATAGATAAGTCTTATGTTATAAAAATTTCGAACACCAAACAAAAAAATTAACAATAATATAAATATAATAATAATTAGAATAATGATTAGGTGATAAATAGAGAGAGAGAGAGAGAGAGAAGTGAATGAGAGAAAGAGATAGAATAAGAGAAAAATAATAAATATTATTTAAAATATTAAAATATTCAATATAGATTGCAAATCAAGATTAAGAAATTTAAGGATGATAGATAATAATATAATTAATAGATCCCATATCAAAATCCATATAAAAAAAAACTCAAATAAAATGGAATTAAAATAAACTAATATTAATCTTAATAACAATTTTAATTGCAAAAATATTGATTGCAATCTATAGTTTTATCAATTCTATATTAGTTCATTCTCTAAGATATCTATTTATTTCCGCCTATATTTTATTAATTATGTTCACCATAATTTTATTAATCCAATTCTTATATACTTAAAATAAAATATAAATAACCATTATTTATATTATTATTATTATTAATATTTCATATTATTAATATATACCTTCAATCTTCATATATAACTATTTTATCACCTACAATATAGATATAAGTATATACATATATATATTATTATAACTAGATATATAATATATATAAATATTTATGACAAATACATATAATCCATATATATATTCCATATTTTTATATTATATTAATATATATTATTACATAATTATATATATATATATTAAATAACCAATGTATATATATTTAATATACTTCTAATATATCCTATCATATACTATAATAGTTATATGTTTTATTATTATCTATATATTTAATTATTATAGCTATTTTATATAATTGCATTATGTAATAATATAAATTGATGATTACATTTTTAATAATTTATTATTATATTATCAACAAAAGTTACTAAGATATGTTAACTTATAACTTTCAATTAAGTATATAATAAAGAAATATATATATAATGATATTATATTATAATATAATATATATATTATATAAATATAAATATATACAATATCTAATTATATATAATTATATACTTATAATTCTCAAGTATATTTAATATATATATATAATAGATACTATAAATTAATAATAATATAGTATTATATGTATATTATATACTATATAATAATTTATTACTTCAATTATAATTTTATATTACCAAATATAATATATTAATCCTAATATTAACCTATTACTAGAAATATATATGTTCTACAGCTATTAATCTACCAATAAAACATTATCATTCCATTTTTATAATATACAATAAAAAATTTATTAATATGAATATATATATATCCTTTATATATATATAATAATAGTAGTATTCTTACATATTAATAATATAATATATTAATATAATTAATATATTATATATATTAATATATCGTATTATATATATATATTCCATATTAATAATATAATTAGTATACATTTATATTAATTATATATATTATTATATATATTAATATATATATATATATATATATTTATTATATATTATACTTATATTATAATATATATAAA
Organism: Trachelipus rathkii; assembly: GCA_015478945.1. NCBI lineage: Eukaryota > Metazoa > Arthropoda > Malacostraca > Isopoda > Trachelipodidae > Trachelipus > Trachelipus rathkii. Next base: position 27,241 of record JABUQX010027098.1, read on the forward strand.
TTTAATTATATAAGTATTATATATATATATTATAATTATTAATAATAATATCATATCATATTATAGATGGATATTTATTATAATTATAAAATATATTATTATATATATATATATATTCTTATAAAATAGTAAAATATTTTTATAATTAAAAATTAAGTAAAATATAGAAATTTAAACTATATTTCCAAGAAATAGTACCATTATAATTTATATTGATTACAAGGCAAAAATATTATATTAATATTTATAAATAATTATTTCTTTTTTAATATATTAAATATCTTTCTATAAATGATAAAAATGTTATATATATTATATATATATTATAAATATTATATAGTTTAATTGGATATATTAATACAGGAAATCCATACTATATTTCTATTTAATAAATCTGTTAATTTTTCAAATTTACATGAGTGAATAATGATTAATTAAATAGTTTAATTTTTTAAATTTTCAAATAATATTCATTGAATAAAAATAGACACATAATCAATCACAATTATAATAATTAATATATATTATTAATATAAATATTATATAATTATTAATATATCTATATATATATTTTATTAAATACTATAATATATATAATGATATTATTAATATATAAAGAATTATCATTAAATTTTAATATCATTCTTTAATACTAATTTATTTAATTTATGTTATATTTCTATATATATAATATATATTAATATAATATATAATTAAATTATATATATATATATAATATTATAACTATAATCTTTCCAAAATAAAACTCGATAACATTTATGGTATAATAGAACATTATACCTACAGTTAAAATTCACATAACATAAATTCTTTATATCAAATAACTCATCAGATCCTTTATCAAACTACGAAGATAACTTTCCAATTCCAAATGTTCAAGTCTTTCCCAGATATTTGACTCCTAAACCCATGCTGTTCCAATCATTCAACATCCACATCATCAGCCGAATTATTAAGGAAGCAAAACCAGCAATGACGCTTTTGAACCGAGCGGAAAGGATCCAGAACGCATGCCACCGTGGTATTCGAAAAAAGACCTCTCACTCAACACAGCCGCCTGCCCGACACCTCCCTCGTCGTACCGCTACCTAAATACTCATACGTTATAATCTGCACCTGACATCCACCACTCCATGCCCCCGCCACGGCTGCGTCTGCATTACGCCCCCCTCCGCAACGCTGCCCACCCCCACTACCATACCCCGCTACCCCCCCTGCCTCTCCCGCTCCCCCCAGTCCCCGGCACCTACTCGCTCTCCAACGCCCTCCCCGACTATCTACCCCCACCGCCTGTCCACTAAAACAATTCCCCTGCCCGAAACAGTGCGCCGGACAAGGCACGCATGTTACAGGCAACTGGCACCTCCACAGTAAAAACACTCAGTATGCAAGGCAACAGGACCCAGAGAAATGGACTGTCTGCGAAATCCCAACCCATGTCCAACCAAAAAATAATCCCTCAAATACAGTCTGTCCATGAATATACCCTCTCGGTTATGAGTGGCTATAAAGTGTTATATCGCAACCGGAACGCAATTTACATAACACAGAAACTCATCCTCGCCATTAGTACTCTATTCTGATTAGATTAATTTCGGACCAATGCTATGGTAATATGTGTCATTCTTATATATTTCAAACTGAAACCTGCTGGATCGTGGATAAAAAAAAAAGTAAAGGTGAGAATCAGCCCGTGCGCTACCCTCACTCTGCGAGTACAATGCATAAACCTGCGATCGAAGATCACAACTTAAATTCATGATATAAGATGAACTCATCTGGTCACTATGTAAATAAGAACGCGCTGCCGTGACTCGGGAATGATCTTTCCTTCCTTTTGTTCAATTTTGTTATAAAATATCTTCTTTTAATCGCACCCACGATAGGAGAATTACGCCCTGCATTATGAATATGCACGGTTACTGCAAACGATTACCGTACGATATAGACAACTATATCACTCCATTCTCTCATCCTGACAAAAGAATATATTGTGCGCTGAATACATAGAAGATCATAGCAGACTTATAACTAATGTGTAAGACTAATCTTTATTTTCTGAGAAATAGCAAAAACCCGAGAAATTGAGAAAATGAAACTTCAAAAATTTGTCATCGACAAAAATACACAAATAAAGTTCTCTGAACACATAGATGAAGTTGTAGAGTTCTACTTAATTTACTGTTAGAACCTAAAATTGGTCTGCCGAGAACTCGCTGAAAGAGATGCCAAGGTCCTTACTAGGAGATTATCAGGCCGGACTCTAGGGCGCAAATTAGATTTATATTGCTTAATGTCACCAATCTGGTCGCGAAGATCGCGTACACAGCTCGATAATTTTAAAGTTAACTGTGCAGAACCTATCTAATAATTGCTAATCCTCCTGTTTAATTCATAATCTTCTTCTCCTAATCATAAGTATTCCAAAAATCATTTTAATAATGACAGAAATGATGTTAATGAACTATAAATAGATTCGTGTGTATAGATTATCGAAGATGAAGTTGAAATGTCATTTCTTCCCCGATCAGTACACGCACGAAATTTGCATAAAGTGTTCTAATTTCTGTTCCTCAGAAATAATTGAGTTCAAATATTCAAAATCCTTCATTAGAATCCTATTTAAAAAGGAATTCCAGTCCATCTTTCTAATCCTATATATACAAAATAATCAATATGATCAAACTTTTTGATTCTGAAACAGACTCTAAACAATTCTCCGTTAATTCAGGGTTTCCGTGAATTCAAAATGAAAGTTCAAAACAATTGTTAAGCTGTCGAGAGATTTAGATCAAGCATCAGTATTCTTACTGCAACATATCACGATTAAATATCGCTAACTTTACCAAGCTGCCATAGTAAGCGTTCTACGCCCTCTCCTCACGCATTTCGAGTACCGAGGGCCAACAAGAAGTCCTAGTTTCTTCCGTTCCAGTAAAAAGCTATTGCCGATGCATAGTACTCTCTGAAGATGCACATTGATCAGTTCAAATCTTACCATTCTTGTTTCTCCCCTGACCGGAAATAACTTGCCTTTTCCGTGGAACATGGAAGTAGTATTCTATATCTTTACTTCGGACAGGGTCTTAGTGTTCTATGATTCCTAATTCTGTTTAACCTGTTTAACATTTTAGTACATTGGTTGCATGGAATGTAAAGAAGTGTTATAGTATTGTATTATTATATTTTTTTATCTATTCTTATCATAAGAACCCTTGACTGTCTTGTACATAAATTCAAAAATGGAAAAGATTTTCGGTTGAGTCTGGAAGAGATTGAAGAAAATATTTTGCTCATAAATATCATTTATTTAGTTCGTATTTTATGTCAAATAAATGTCGCTTATCATAGTATTTATCCTGTTTGTTTTTACGCCTTAACTCATTTGTTCTTCAATATATAACTGTCAAAAAGTTTGTCCGCCAGTAGTTAGATTTCAAGTAAATGTTCATATTCCCTTTATAGAGAGAGGGAAGGTTTCTATAAAAGGTATACAAACCTATAATTTCTTCTGTTAAGAAAATAAGTTATTAAAGGTTCCTATAGAACCTTCCTAAAAAACAAATATAATAAAAGAAATTATTTTGTTGTGTATATTTTCGTTGAGTCTTGTTAGCGAAAATTTGTATAAATACGAGATGACAAGATAGTGATTTGACTCTTAGACGAGGCTGAACCAATAAAAATGAAGGTTGTCAGGCGCGTGAATTGATTGTCTGTCTGAGGAGTTATGAGAGATAACATTCTCTCTTATTGCTCGCTAAAGACCATGGATAGGCATTAAGCTCAGAACTAACTGTATAAAATATATTATGATGTTGTGAAAAGATAACTATATATATTTGGATATTGAGAACAATTTCGTTATTCCATAAAAAAAAAGATCCATAGATATCAGAAGAATATCTGCCAATTTATTTACTATATCTAATATATTCTCTAGCCAAGTGAGAATTATATAAAATGCTTAATAATTATTTTATAAAATATTCGTTCTACCGCAGAAAAGAGCGTTAAGAATATTACAATAATACCTCAAACAAATTCTCAAGGAATCATGAGCTCACATTCAAATGCTGTTTATAACTTTTTACCAGATAGACTATCTAACATCCGTGAGAAAAACATTTATATTTATATAAGACATAGTCATACGCACTTGTTTACCAAGAAAATTTAATGATTACAATAATATATTATATCGACTCTTTTTATTATTTTACTTTTATATTTGAAAATAGATCTTTCCTACTTAGGGAAAAAAGTAATCATAGTAGTACGTATCCATTTTGACTCTCTTCCTCAACCTCAATTCGGATTTGTTTATATATTTTTTAAAGATCTACTTATTTCTTACTCAACAACTAATTGCGTATCCTTGTATTCTGCCATTGAGCTATTTAATTAGAGAGATTACACAAGGTGTGAAGATTTTAATAAATTAACCTTGTGGAAATGTAATCTTGTAAACGAAAATTTACAGTAATAGAGGGAATCTGACTTAATTGTAAGGAAAATTGAAAACTATATTTATTCTGATTAAAATTATTTATTTTGAAAGAAGGACATATCATTAATTACTTGCTATGTCCGTTGAGACAGGAAAAGTAAAATTTAAAATTTATGGTATAACAAATGTGTCATTGAGACCCCATTTTGTCCATTTTCTCCATTTGAATTTCTCGTTGATATTTTGCTCAAGACAATTGAAGAAGAATTTCCACATGAGCTGAAATGACAATAAATCTTCCACCAGGTACGGGTCAAGTTTTAAAACCCAGCGCTGTAATTCTATAACAGATATAAAGAAAACTTAGTTATTAGTTATAATATATATAATATATATATATATATATTAGTAAATATAATATAATATTATATATTATAGTATATATATATATATATTATATATTATATATTATATAATTAATTATATGAATATTTATATAATTATATATATATATATTATATTTTAAGGGATTGTACCGGAACTCAGATTTTATTCCTCATTTGGAAACATTGCCATTTCCGGAACCTTGGAAAAGTTTCGACCGACCGGAACTGGAACTTTTTGACTTCCTTCTACACCTTAATATTCTAAACTTAAACTTGTCTGAATTAAACAAGTGGAGTCTCTATCAATAGAACGTATCTTAGCATCTTGACATATTACGCTATACTGTGAAGCAATCTAGTTTTCTGTTACCAAAATTTTGGATAAGCGGATCAATAAATTATTTAAGAAAATAGGGTATACTATATAAAGATCTACGTATCTTATCCGACGATCCAAGAATCCTTCTAGTAGACTTTAAAAAGTTTATTTTTCACACCTAAGAGGATGGATCGATAGGAGTTCAAGTTTAACCCTATCCCCTTGGAATTGTTTTCCAATCTACCAGATTTATTTTCAAATAATTTCAGATTTTAAATAAGGATTTTAATCAGGTTTTGATCTAATTTACATCAGATTTTAAATCAGGTTTACTTAAACAGTTTAGTTTTTCTATTTTTGTTTGTAGTTGTTCTTACTTTAAAGTAATTTTTATTATAAATGATAAATAATAATAAATAATGAAATATTACAATAATAATAATTAATATATAATATAATTTAAATACTAATATACAAATTAATAATATGATAATAATAATTAATAATAATAATAATAATAATAAACATGAAATTTCTTGGACGGAGGGTTTCGCAATTGATTATTAATATATTTTGATGGTAATGTGATTGCATAGAAGGGAAATCGGTTTTTGACCTATTCAAATCCAAAAAAGGAGCAGGAAAGCAACTCTCAGATTTGTTAAAATTATTTATGATTTTTACCTTTTCAAGAGGGTCTGTCAACAATTATCTCGAGAGATATATAATATTATATTATAATATTAATATATATATATATATATATAGATATATATATATATATGTATTTATATCTAATATTGGTCTCTATAAAATAATATATAATATACATAAAAATAAAACAAATAATATATATTATATATATATGAAGATAATATTATTTATATAATTGGAATATATGAAGGAGAGATAGATTAAACAAATCAACATATGAACATGTTCTTTTGATTAGATATATGTTATAATATATAATTACCAAAACAATATTACTAAATTACGGGACAACAATGAATGTAAAAGAAGGAATGGGTTTAGTTAATGTTAACATACCTACCTACCTACGATGGTAGTAACTTCTCTTCGTAGACGATCTCTTGTGCATAGCGATCTGGAAGTATCCTCATCAAGCTCAACAATAGTCTGGCCAATTCATATTTGAATATCCCACATTGCCCTGGTAATGTCTTTCAATGTAACTTTAGCATCTTAATGATGGAAGCAGTTCACCCTGCTCAATCTACTAACAGCCGCCTAGGTTACCAGAAATTTCAGTATTAGTTTAGAGTAATGTATAGATAGCTGCAACTTGAATATACTTCATTCTATCCTATGATGATATGAAAAACTGTTTAGCAGTATCCTTGTATACATGTTAGTGGTTCTAGGGCTTCCTGATTCCCCAGGAAAAATTCTGTACATACATCTGAAAAAGCATTCCCACGCTTCTTGTCTTTAATCACAGCAGTCATTATGTTGCAGCAAAGCAGCTCAATCGAGAGGAGTTGATCCGTATATTTGTAGGGCCAATCAAATAATTAATCCCCAGTCTTTTTTCTTCTCGTACACTTCAGACCAGGGAACGTTGAGCATATATAGCGGAAGCATTTCCACCATCATGGTCCAGGGCCTTCACAAATGTTTCATCAACCAAGTTTTTATGTGTGGTGAAGTTAAGATGTGATTTATTCTCTCTGTACAAGTTGGTTTCAGGTTACGATTGTTCCTGTCACCTGGCCGTACAAGGCTTCCCTCGGTGGCCATTCTTCTTTTGGTCCAAAGTTGAATCCTTTGTTACGCCCGGGCTTGTCCCAATAGCACGGAAGCAGGGAATATTTGGTAAACCTGCTTTTGACTGATCCGAGCAGAAATTTTACCATTTTGAGTAAATAGGTTACGGACGCACATATAACCAATCCATTGCACCTGATATTGGTAGCCTCTTACACAAAACTGTCTTTGATATTATGCATTACTCCTCTCTCATCCGTACCAGTACCCTACTGGAACCGAAACTGAAGCATACCTGTTGCGTTGTGTAACAACACACTTTTTGAAAATATTGCTCTTGGAAAGTTAACATAATGAAAGTATTGTTCTTTGAAAGTTATGAATATAATGAAAATATTACCCTTGGAAAGTTATAGTAGGCTTACAACTTTTTACTGCAATTACACAATGGATTCCATCGACTGTAAAGATACCTACCGCAGTCTGCTTCTCTGATTACGATAAAATGTTACTCTTTAAGTGCCTTTAATGGATCCTAAGTAGTTTATCATTTTTCATCGCCAACCTCAATGCCAAACAGTCAGATTACGACAACTTCAGCAAAAAAAAACTCTCGTACGAAATGATTTCGTTTTCAGTTCACCCTGGTGTAAACAATGGACGGCCATCTCGAACTGTATTTCAGTAATGGTTGATAGACATCATCCAGGTCAATGGCATCTCCATACATGTAGACGTACTGAAGTTACCACATGCTTCTACCGAATATACGACCTGACATAACTCATGATCTGCTTACTGATAGATACTCATGCCAGAATTAGTAACATCTATACAGCCTACGTAATGATAGAACAGACAATGAAATTTTGTCATTCATATCAGGGATTATTGAAACCAGAAACAATAGGGAATATACCATGATTGCCAATCGAAACTCGGGAGTCGCTAAATGAATACATTCAATCCGAATATGCTTATATTTACCTGGAATCAGCCCTCGTACCGTAAACTTACTAAGTAATTATCATGCCATACAATAAAGTCCCTATCAGTAGAATTTCACCAACTAAGTACTTCTCTAATTGATATATTGGACCTTAGAATGTACTATAAATGAATATAATTAATAATTAAATACATAAATAACTCCAATAAAGAATTTCCTAAGAAAGCTCCAAATAAACAAATAAGCATTAAAAACCATAATAAATAAATAATCTCTTACAAATTTTATTTATCCCAGGTCTAGATTCTAGAGCAGGGTTGGCACAAAAGAAATCCAATAATATTTATAATCAACAAATTTTTTTCCGTGATTTTTTTTTATAAAAAAATCTATGACTTATTTTTTTTATTTATTTTTTTCAAGGCAAATTTAATTTTTGTATGAATTATAGTTAATCTCTACCAAAATGACGATTAATTGAATAAGTATACTTTAAAATATATCTACGAGTAGATTTTACAACAAACTTTTCAAGTAATTTTAAATATAAAGAATAAAGATAGCATTGAAAGAAATAACTCATGATTTATACAGTTATATATATAATTTTAAATAACTTAATTAAACTAATAATAATTATATGTGACTAACTTATATACTTAATTAGGTAATTAATTAGGATACTTTACTTAATTTTTTAAAAAATAATAATTAAAAAAGCATTTGTGTTCAAAAAAGAAAAAAAAAAAATTTAAAAAAAATCAATTTCGAAAAAGAAAAAAAATAAAATAAAAAAAAAACAAAACAATAAAAAATTGTTTCATAGATATTAAAAAGGTATCGGTCGAGTGCCAAAAATTGTTTTCATTTTTAAAGTTTTGAAAGTGATATGGAGTCGATGCGTTCATATTATCATAGATGATTTGTTACATTATTATCAATTTTCATATATTTATTTTTTTATGCAAAATCATAACTGAGTTAAATGACATATCAACTGAATTTATTTTAAGAAAGACATTGAAAAAGTAGAAAGTTCCGGGTAGTTCAGCGGAACCAAGTTAGTTCCAGCCGAAACAGAAACTTTTAAAAAATCGAGTTGGTCCCGGCCGGAAGTTCCGGCCGGACCCTGGTTCCGGTACATCCCTAAATACTATATTATATATAATATATTATATATTATAGTATATAGATATTTATATATATATTAATATATATATATATATAAATATATAATAATAAATAATAATATATATTATATTATATATATATATATATATTATAGAATAGTATATATCATATATATATATATATATATATGATATATATATTATATAAATATTATTATACTATTATATATATATATATATATAATAATATATATTATATTAATTAATTATATATATACTTATTAATATATTATATTATATATACTGTATTATTTATAAGTTAAATATATATATTATAATATAATATATATATTATATATATATATATATATTATATAATATATATATTAATAATATATAAATATATATATAAATCTTAGTATTATGCATGAGAAAAAGAAATTATATTTGACAAAGCATCGATATATCGATATATCTATAATGATAAATATATAATATAAATAGTTAAATAATATATAAATATATATATAATATATTATATTAATTATATATTATATTTACAATTGATATATGATATACCAAAATAAAAATAAATAATATTACAATCGATATAGCAATATACCAAAATTAAAATTTGAATTACTTAAAGCAACTCCATTTTTGACTTTCTTATACTGCTGAATTTGTTGTTTTTATGAGTAATTAACTCTGGTGGATAGTTTGAATAGTTTATGTCTTCCTGCTAAATTTGATTTTTAGAACTACTATGCTTAGAATTTTTTCAATTTTATAGATTAAATTGGATATTGTGATTAATGTATTTCACTTCTACATTGTTCCATAATGGTTTTGGTTTGAGTAATGAGCTAATTAGAAATTATTTATCCACACTAATAATATCTTACCCGAGCTGGTTTAATATATCGCATTTAAGTAAGCTTCAAGCCGCATTGCCTTCTCGGAATATTTAAAATATTTACTACAACGTTAATTTTAAGTTTTGTAAGTGACATTTGCATGTTGGCCTATATAGTAATTAAAATAATAATAAAATAGAAAAGAAAAAAAAATTTAAATAATAAATTAGTAATATAATATAACATACATTACAAATTTATTGCCCTGCTGGCCCACCATTATTGTTAAGAGGTGAGGCCAATCACCGCACATCCAGATAAGAAGGCACGGTCTTATGGGTCGGTTCACATAAAAAGATGTCACGGAGAGCCGCCCGTTACAGCGAAGGTGGTACGGGGGCATCTAGGGCGGGGCACTCCAGAGGGAAGATCAGCACCATATTGTGTCTCTCCCCGCGCTAGTATCATCTGTGCAGCATTGGGGGAAACATAACGTTGTCAATGTGAATCTGAATTTTAACATAAATTGCAAAAGATGTTGTCAGTGGTGATCCTAGATCTGCTCCGTAAGGCTGATGGTTATAAGTTGGTCTTTTTGCATAGAATAGTGATTCTTTCTGTAGGGGAGATTGTTTGGCGAACGATCGTCCACTGTTTTCACAAGAAAATAGGTACTTGCTTATAATAGAAGATGCGGTATTTTAGTAACCTCTGTGTTTTAGTTAATTGTGCTGGATAGTGCACGTGCACGCCAGCCCTATTTGAGGAAGAGTATAGAGAGTGCGGGTGATGTGTTGTAGATATCATTTATAAAGTTTGGCTTGGTGAGGGAGGGGGGGGGGATTCTTCTAGTCTTGGGGGGGGGGGGGGTTGGAAAGTATTTGGTGGCATGGATGTTGGATTGAGTGTTTTTCTGGAAAAATTGTGTCGTGTCCCTACCATCTTCAAGTGCGGTAGGTGGGAAGGGAGTGATGTCTCAGTCATGTTAGATGCTGGATTGGGGGTTGTTTTAGTACATCAGGTGATATTCTAAGGGCAGTGTTTGTGTAACTTATAATTTGTTTAAGTTGGATTTGATAGTGCTGGGAACCATTCAGCACAGGCTTAATGAATGCTCGTTTTCAGCAGTTGTTTGTAGATTGTGGTTAGAGTGTGTGTTTCTGTCGCTGAAGTTGGTGTTGGGAGAGGGTTTCGGAGGGTGTTTATTTCCGTGGGTTTGAGGAAAAAGTAATTTGGTCTATGTGGGGTTTCTCCGCACTGGCGTCGGCGAAAAGTCAAATGTGTGTCGATAAAGCGTCAAGTCCTAATAATATTTGGCTGGTTGTTTCTTAGGGGCTTCCGGGAGGGGGGTTGTTGTTCAAGTAGGGACTATTGGGCTGGAATGTGAATTCGGTGGCGGTCATGGTAGAGTGCAGCAGAGGGCAGAGTTTGGTGTGAAGGGAAGCGGGCATGCGAGGGAGGTGCACTAATCCCCCCCTCACCAAAGGGCGTCACCAAGTGATGATGGGAGGCGGGGGGGAGGGGGGAGGATCAGAATAGGTCTAAATCCAAGCATCAACGAGGCAGGTTTATGTTTCGAGAGTATTTAAAAAAGAAGTGGCACGGTCGGTCTGATGCGGGGGTCTCTCTCTCTCCTTCTCTATCTCTCTCTCGCGGAGGGGGGCGGCAAAGTGGGCGGACTATAGAGAGGGCATAGAGGCAGGTCGAGAGAGTAAGCGGCGGTCTCATCGGTGAGTACCAAAGGGTGGGGGAGGGGTAAGGCAGAGGCTACTCTCATCTACTCTCACTCTCTCACGTCTCCTCTCTCTCTCTCTCTTCCCTTCTCTCTTTATACCTACCCAATCTTTTTCCGTTTTATCAACCCAATACTTTTCCCCCCTCTAACCACCTCCCAATTTCCTCTCATTCTTTGTAAGGTCGCATGTGGCACCTGTTTAGCAGGTGATAAACATATTTGTGAAGGCTGGAACACTACAAACAAAAGGTCGTGAAACCTACTCTCAACAAGGGTTGCAAACCTAAAAAGCTAAAGATCGTAAAATTTTTTTCTTTCGAACAGTCTACTCATTCATATTAATTTTTTATCACCCGTTATATTACATTGCTCATATATGTGTACTGGTGATAATCACCCTCTCACTCTTGGTTATCCAATTTTAGCTACTCTCGCCAAATCTAAATGAAGTTGAAATTCTTTCTAAATTACATAGACACAACTGTAGAACTTTTATCTTAACTTCTTTATCCCTAAGAACTACCGTTTCGACTATTTCTTTACCCGAGGACTCTCGTTTTCAGTCTTCACTTGAGATGCCCATAACACACCACTTCTTACTCTCTTATTCAAAAAAATTCTTCTGGCACATGTAATTACTTGAGTCATATAAAACTCCAGACTTGCTCTTCGTCTCTTCTTTTCATACTTCTTTTTCAACGCTACATCAGTTTGTTTTCCTCTCATTAATCTCTCACTTTAAAATTTCTGTCTTCATTCAGAATTACTGATTTAGTAGATACTTATTCAGTTTTCTTTTACCATGTTTGGTTATTTATTCTGGCCGTTATTTGAAAATTTTCGGACCGATGTTCGTTAGTACTGTGAAAGGTGAAGTAATGAGTAGTTATAAATACGGCTAGTAGGTTAGGTATTAATAATATATATATATATCGTATTATATATATATAGTAATCTATAAAAAATGAGTATCTATATACATTATTTAAATTTTTACACTTTAACGAGCATTAGTAAAAAAGTCCTAGGTAATAATGAATAAGAAGCTGAACAATAATGGGATAAATTAATATATTAATACTAAGGAATGATTCTCAATCATATTACTTAACTTCATCTTTACTAGATCCTCCTCAGAAGCTGATTAATATTCTAGCCTTTTATAAATATATGAATATATAGTAT
>JABUQX010027098.1:45000-47500 GCA_015478945.1 Trachelipus rathkii
AATACTAATCAATTACATCGTTCATATATAAACTGTGTCTGCGGAGCCGGAGCTAGAGCCGGAGCCGGAGCCGGAGCTAGAGCCGGAGCCGGAGCCGGAGCTGCAAGGTTTTGTGCGGATCTGGGATCGATATTTGTATTTAAGGTGAAACGGAACAAAAAATATTTATTTACTATACCTATATAAAGGAATTCGAAGCTGAAGTCGGAGCCGGAGTCGGAGACGGCAATAAAACACACCAGCACCGCAGCTCAGATATAAACATTACCTAGGTTTGTAAATTATATCATCGTCCGGATCCTACGTATAAATTACCTAAAGTAATATAGTCATTATTTACTATACAAATAATTATTAAAAATAATAAATGAAAAAATTATTTAAACATTTTTTTATTCAAATGTTCAACCTCACGGGGAGTACCTCACTCTAGGTAACTGCTACCTAGAGTCAGGACGAGAGATCGCCCACGCATTGCGACTATCGCTCTACACATTGCTTCACAGTAGCTGTAATTTACTGACTATTTCCTTTCTAAATTTAATTTTAAGTTAATATCTAAATTATAATTCATCTAATTATGATAATTATTATTATTATTATTTTTGATTATTATTATTATTAACATTAATAATTATTATTATTATTATTATTAATTTTTAATAAGAACAGAAATTTCTTTAATATTTATAATTAATCCAATAATTATTGGAAAAGCGGCTTTTCAAACCACTTCACTCTAATTAAAAAAATCATATATATATATATATATATATATATATATATATATATAGTATATATATATATATATATATATATATATATATATAGTATATATATATATTATATATATATATATATATATATATATATATATATATATAAGTTGATATATATATTATATTATATATATATATATATATATATATATAGTTATATATATATATATATATATATATATATATATATATATATATATATATATATATGTTATAAGAAATTATTCTTGGCAGAATAATGAGGTAATCAAGGGACTTTTTCATCAATAAATAACCAACTACGAGCATTTGTAGTATTACAAGATCATTATATATATATATATATAATGGAGAGTATAAATATATATATATATATATATATATATATATATATATATATATATATATATATATATATATATATATATATATATATATATATATATATACTCTGAGATTGGAAAACTGCTTAATCTCTTTCTTCCTGCTGAAGACGTGTACTCGTTCAACCTGTCATGAAGAAGGGGAATTCCTCCGAACCCTCAAACGAACGTCCTATTTCTTTAACCTCTTCTATTTCTGAAGTTTTCAAATCCACCCTTAGCAGGAAGCTTTGGAGACAATTTTAGTTCTTCTTCCTTACCTCTGATCGTCATTATCGCCTTCTTAGGGCTAAGTTGACAGAGAGAGAGAGAGAGAGAGAGAGAGAGAGAGAGAGAGAGAGAGAGAGAGAGAGAGAGAGAGAGAGAGAGAGAGAGAGAGAAAGAGAAAGAAAGAGAAAAGGAGAGAGAGAGAAGAAAAAAAGAAAGAGAAAAAGAGAGAAGAGAAAAAAGGGAAAGAAAGAGAGAAGGAGTGAAAAAGGAGGAGTGAGAGAGAGAGAGAGAGAGAGAGAGAGAGAGAGAGAGAGAGAGAGAGAGAGAGAGAGAGAGAGAGAGAGAGAGAGAGAAAGAAAGAGAAAAGGAGAGAGAGAGAAGAAAAAAAGAAAGAGAAAAAGAGAGAAGAGAAAAAAGAAAAATAAGAAGAGAAGGAGTGAGGGAGGAGGGAGAGAGAGAGAGAGAGAGAGAGAGAGAGAGGAGAGAGAGAGAGAGAGAGAGAGAGAGAGAGAGAGAGAGAGAGAGAGAGAGAGAGGGAAAAAAGGAGAGAGAGAGAAGAAAAAGAAAGAGAAAAGAGAGAAGAGAAAAGAGAAAGAAAGAGAGAAGGAGAGAAAATGAGAAAGAGAGAGAGAGAGAGAGAGAGAGAGAGAGAGAGAGAGAGAGAGAGAGAGAGAGAGAGAGAGAGAGAGAGAGAGAGAGAGAGAAAAGGAAAGAGAAAGAGAAAGATTGAATATGACACCAAATGAGAGAGAGAGAGAGAGAGAGAGAGAGAGAGAGAGAGAGAGAGAGAGGAAGAGAGAGAGAGAGAGAGAGAGAGAGAGAGAGAGAGAGAGAGAGAGAGAGAGAGAGAGAGAGAGAGAGAGAGGAACCCTCCTCCTCTAATGGTGATTTTCTTTTTCTTCACTCTGATCCTTAGTCCTCTGATTTTTGGCATATCGGTGAATCTTTAGCTGCGACGCTAGGAGTATCGAATGCCTTCGATAAATTCGGGCAGAAACCTTTGATTTCTAAACTTAACTCTATCCTTATCTATCCCTCACTATGATTTCCTTTCCAGTCGCTCAAATAGTATTAGTTGTGGAAGACAACTATTCTTTCTTTAAATCTTGTAATAATACTAGAAATAGAATAATACTAGAATGCCTTCAA
>JABUQX010027098.1:52500-60000 GCA_015478945.1 Trachelipus rathkii
ATCTCTTGTTAGGTATGCTATTACAGGCCTCGGACATTGTCGTGATCGATGTAAGCGACCATGTATCTTTAGGCGAAATTGTATGAATCGTTTGGGTACATGGAATGTCAGAGGAATAAATGTCGAGGAGAGAGGTGATTGATGTATTTAGAAAGGGTAAATTTGATTTGGTCGCTGTGACAAACAAAATTGAAAGGAAACAGTGAAGATGAGTGGTGTGGTGTGGTGTGGTGTGAAATGTAAATGTGCTGAAGTGGAGAGAATGAGAGTGGCGGAGGAGAAGTTGCGATTTTGACGAGTGAAATGTGGTGCAGAGCTATGGTGGATTTTGTGTGTGTGAGCACTAGAACTCTAATGGTTAAATTTAAATTTCAAAAAATCATGGTATGTGCGGTTTTAACATATGGTCCATTTGAGGGTAATATTGAGGAGAGTGGGAAAATCTGAATGATGTTTTAAATGGGGTGAATATGAGCTTCAGATTGATTGTGTTGGGCGATCTAGATGGTTAGATAAGTGATCAGAAAAGGGGTGGTTTAACAGGTAAGTTTGGGGTGACGGGAAAAAATGGGAATGACTGGAGGGTGATTGATTTCTGTGAGGGAAGAGGTATGTGTGTGAGTAATACCTTCTTCAAACACAAGAGTATTCATAAGTATACTAGAGTTGGTGCAAATAGAGATGGTATCTAGGTTAAAAGTATGATTGATTTTGTGTTGGTGAAGCAGGAGATGTTGAAGTATGTGATGGATGTTAAATCATTGAGGGGGCTGGGGATGGGATTATCGTATCATTATCATGTTGTTTTATGCAAGATTAAGTTAGTGGGGGTTTGGATGGAGAGGAGTTAGGTAAGGATGGAAGTGGGAAGAATTAAGAGTGAGAAGTTAAGTGAGCAAGGCAAAAAGGAAAAGCATTAAAGGGCGCTTGAAAATAAATCAGTTGAATGTGAACAAGGTGAAACTGAGCAAACCCGGGCACAAATGAAGGAAACCTTTGTTAGTGGTGCAAGAGAAATGTTGATGAGCTAAGGTAGGAAGTAAGAATCTCAGTGAATGGTGGAATGAAGAGGTGATGCAAGTGGTTTAAAGTAAAAAAAAGTCTTGGTTGAATGTACTAAAAGCAAATGATGAGGTCTCAAAAGAAAGATGTTGGGAATTATATAATGGGGAAAAAAGGAAGACCAAAAGTTGGACTCGTAAAAGGAAAAATAAGGTAGAAAAACAGTTTGGAAGATGGATGAATGAAGACTTACATATAGGAAACTTTTCTCGAAGGAAGCACGAAAGGTTAAAAATGAGAGTAAGGGGAATCTGCATAGAATAATGAATAGGGATGGTACTTTCGTTATTGATGAAATGGATATGAGAAGAGTGTGAAGAAAACACTTCGAAAATCTGCATAACATTGGAAGTAATGAAGAGGTGATAGTGAATGTATGCGAGTTTAATGGTGCAAGAAGAAATAGGTATTTTGGGGATGAGGTAATTAGTAGGGAGGAAGTAATGGGTAGGGTGATAAAGTTGAAGAATGGTTAATCTGCAAGTATAGATGGAATTACTGGTGAAATTATCAAGAATGGAGGCGAGATGGTGATTTAATGGATTTTGAAGTTGTATAACAAAGCGTTTATGGAGGATATAGTTCCTAGGGATTGGAGGAGAGCAGTAATAATTCCCTTATTTATATAACGGTAAGGGGATAAGGAGAATTGTAGTAACTATATTGGAATTAATTTACTGTGTGTAGAGAAGAAGATATATACTGGTATTTTGGTTGAGAGAGTACTTTGAATGGCTAAATGACTGGTTGGTGAAGAACAAGTTGTATTTAGAAGTGGTAGAGGATGTGTGGATAACTTTTTTACATTGAAACAAATGATCGAGAAAATGAGAGAGAAGATGAATAAATTGTATTTAGGTTTTGTGGATTTGCAACATGCGTATGGCAGGATTAATAAGGAAGCTCTGTGGCAGGTGTTAGTGATTATGGTTTTGGTGGTAGGCTTCTGAATGGAGTCAAAAGTATGTATGATAATAATGAAGCGTATGTAAGATTAAATGGAGTCTAATGTGATTAGTATAACATTAATAGCGGAGTGAGGCAAGGATATGTTATGGCACCTTGGTTATTTAATTTGTATGTTGTGGGGTTATGAAAGAATTAGAAGGAGGGGTGGCAGGGTAAGGTATTAGAATGATGGAGAATGTTAGAGAGTGAAGGGTGCCCTACCTATTATATGCGGACAATTTAGTTTTGTGTTGTGAATCTGAAGAGAGTTTGAGAGGTTTTTTATAGGGGTTTGGCAAGGTGTGTAAAAGGAGGGGTTTGAAAGTAAATTTGTATAACAGTAAGGTTAAGGTAGTGAGTGAGGAGAGTCTGCTGTGTGAAGTCATGTTAGATGGTGAACAACTGGAACAGGTATCTGAGTTTAAATATTTAGGATATATGTTTGGATAAAAAGGGAACGGATGATGCAGAATGTAATAGGAAAGTTGTGAGTGGTAAGGTGGCTGATGCAATTAAACCCTTGTTGAATATGAAGGGACTAATTCTTGAGTGCTTTAGGGTTTTGCATAAGGGTACGTTGTTACTTGTGCTACTGTATAGTAGTGAAACTATGGTCTGGAATAAGAGGTACAGATATAAGGTACAAAGTTTTCACATGGACAATCTTAGGAGAGTGTTAGATGTGAGAAGAATTGATAAAATGATAAAATGAGGAATGAACGCATTATGGAGTTGTGTGGTGTGAAGAATGGAGTAAATGAGAAAATAAACGAGAGTACATCGAGATGTTTGGTCATTTGAAAAGGGTGGATGATTGTCGGTTGGTGAAGCGGATGTGTAGTGGTGAGTGTGTTGGAAATCAAGCGGCTGGGAGACTGAAGAAAAAGTGGATTGAGTCAGTAAAGGAATGCCTGATGGAGAGGAATGTGAGTTTGGCAGAGGCGAGAAGTAAGGTGCATAACAGGAGTGAATGGCCGGGTTTTGTGAGGTGGTATGGTTGTAGGCTTTGTACCAAGGGATAAACCTCATTAACGGGATACCACAGTGAGGGTTCGTCGCAGTATCGTGAAACCTCAGGGTGGATTTTCTGATTGCGGCAATCTCCCTGGGGGTATAAAGGGGACGGTAAAAGAGGGGGGGGGTTCTTTTTGACTTCAGTTATGTTCTTCTACTACTTTTATGATTCTGTGTATGCTACGCACCTAACCCCCAATCTGGGGATAGGAGGAAGATTAATATAAATATATATATATATAATAAATATATATAATATAGTATGAACTATGTAGATATTATATTGTAGTAATATATTATATACATTATGATATAATTAGTACATAATATTCAAATATAGATATATATATATATATATATATATAATAATTATATCTATATATATATATATATATATATATTATAGTATATATATATATATATTAGTTTAATATTATATATATATATTATATAATATTATATATATAATTATAATATAGTTTATACTAATAATATATATATATAATATATATATAGTATATTATATAATATATATATATAGTATATATAGTATTATTATATATATATAAATATATAAAGCATGAAATATATATATACAGAATATCATATACATATATCTTGAAAACCGTCTATAAAAAAATTTGTATTTAATATATGATTATATATATAATATAGTATATATATAAGTATATATAGATATATATATGGTACATTCATTTACATTTTAATATAATAATAAAAAATAAAAATAATAATAATAATAATAATAATAATAAAATAATAATAATAATAAAAATAATCTAAATTCCCAATCATGAATAATAATAATAATAATGATATACATTAATAGAATAATCAATTACAAATAATATAATAATAAAAATAATAATAAATGAATAATAATAATAATAATAATAATAATAATAATAATAATAATAATAATAATAATAATAATAATAATAATAATAATAATAATAATAATAATAATAAAGTATATAATAATAAAATATTATAGTATCAATAAAATTATAATAGCCAAGAATTGCTACTTAAAATCATAGTCATAAAAGTCTAAGAATCAGTGAAGGACAAATGCTGCAATTCAATTAGCCACAATTGTAGATTTTGCTCACTTAAAAGGGATAAAAGGGCGTAAACCACACCAAGGGCAATATAAGGGCTTTATAGGCACCTATTAAAATGCTTATGGGCTCCCGTGCTAAGGAATTATTAATCTTATGAAACATATACACTGTAATAAAAATAGAAATGAAATTTCTTCTTCTTTCTTCTTCTTTGCTTACTACTTCTTCTTCTCATTTGCTTTTCTTTTCTTTTTCTTTGTTTTCTTCATCTTCTTCTTTGCTTTTTTCTTCTTGGTTTTCTACTTTTGAAGATTCTTTGCTTTCTTCTTCTTCTTCTTCTTCTTCTTCTTCTTCTTTTTCTTGTTCTTCTTTTAGTTTTTCTTTTTATTCTTCTTTGCTTTCTTCTTCTTCTTTGCTCTTCTTCTTCTTCTTTGTTGTTGTTCTTCTTCTTTGTTGTTCTTCTTCTTTTTCTTTGCTTTCTTCTTTACTTTCCTTTTCTTCTTGAGAAGTGGAATAATCTTTATGAAATAGTGAACAGCGGCAACATCGATTCATTCAAGAAAAAGTTGGGTAATTTTAAGGAAATTGGTCTTTGAACTTTAATTCAACTCGATTTTTACTTTATTCAAACACTAGGATTAGTAAACTAGATATAGTAAAATCAAACTAGAACTAGTAAAATCATATAAAATTAGGGTCTCGAACATATAATAGCTTTGAAGTACACCGCTTAGAGCGTATACGTTCTAAGACAGTGATCTCTTCGATCACACTGAATAAAAGGAAAAATACAAAAACAAAATTTCACAAACTCGTATCAACTATGATGTTTGCTGCTTAGAAACATCTGTTCTAAGTGAGCAAACTCATATGTTACATTAAATAAGTAAAATAGTACTAATGCTAAAACATGTAGCAACTATGTTAAAAATACATAAACATGTGTTAATAAGACAGTGAACACATACAAAACAAGAAATAAATCATATGCCCAAAAATATTATCAGACTAGCCTTGAGTGGATTGTATGTAGTCTTTGCAGTCGGTGTTCTGTAATTTTTCTTCTATTTTATTATTATTATTATTATTATTATTATTATTATTATTATTATTATTATTATTATTATTATTATTATTATTATTATTATTATTATTATTATTATTATTATTATTTGGTTGAAACTGTCCTAAGAGATTTTTGAAACATAATATGGCGTAGGCATGTTTTTAATATGTCCAACACAATTAGTAAGAGGGGGCATTTTAGGGTAGAAATGTAGGTCAATTAAAACCAAAATACATTCTTGGTCTCATTGTGATACCCTTACAAAGACCAGACGTTTCCTTCAAAATGACCTAACTATTCATATATTATATCAATCTACTGCATAAATTATTTCTAATCTTCCTTAGGAGTCCTTACCGTAGTTAAGACCTTCCGTATATATATATATATATATATATATATATATATATATATATATATATATATATATATATATATATAGATATACATCTCTTATTCCTCTTATTAAGATATATATATGTAGAGAGGGAGAGGGAGAGGAGGAGGAAGAATAGAAGAGAGAGACGAAACGTTTGATGTGGTCTGTGTGCTAAGCTGCGGCTTGTGGGTGGCAACAGATGATTTGAATCTCTAATGGAGGTCATCTAACCAAATGCAGCTCAAACTGAATATTGAGTGGAAAATTAATTAAAATTCATGGATGTTCAATTTAGAAATCTAATCATAAGTTTTCAAACTTCTTTTTGATCTTTATATATATATATATATATATATATATATATATATATATATATATATATATATATATATATATATATATATATATATATATATATATATATATAGAGAGAGAGAGGAGAGAGAGAGAGAGAGAGAGAGACAGACAGACAGACAGACAGACAGACAGACAGACAGACAGAGACAGAGAGACAGAGACAGAGAGATAACCAAGATGCTGTGAGCAGCCAGAGAGAGATGTATACCCTTACTCTTACGTTTGGCATATGGAGTTTAATTTTCTGAGGGGCTCATTTTGAGTTGTAGTGATTGATGGTTCCCCCCTTCCAACCTCACCAGCACAAAGGGTATCTCAATCATATTTTCAAATATACACATGGGTAGTTTGTGGATTCGTCTGAGAGGCACTCCGACTCGTATCCTTTATTTATCCCACAGGCATAAATTACAACTGACCCATCATCACATTTTATTTTTTCACAATATAGAAAAAATGGCGACTACAATACCTGAAGAATCAAAAAAGCAGGAATGTAGGGGGAAGGGGAGGTGGCTTTTAAAGTTCTCCCTAACCACTCCTTTTGCCATTATTGCCAATGTAGTGGTAGTGGAGTTTTCGCCTTTTCCGAATTTAGGCTTGATATGGTGAACGGTTGCCTTTGTTAATGTTCTGTAATTTTGGCTGTAATTCTCATTTCCACTTCGTGAGTATCACTTCTCTTTCTTTAAACCTCATTTTTAAATCTCAACTGAAACTTGGCAACCCACATTCTATACCCTCTTACCGTCTCTACTCTCAGCTCTCATTTAAAATCGATGTTATACATATACCCACAACAAAGTTGTTAATTCTCTTGTTATTAATTTTAAATCTTCTTCTGGCTTAGTTTTTTTTTGTTAATTTTAGACTAAATTAACTTCTTTAATGCTAGTTTATCTTCTAACTACTAATTATTTTATCCTCAATTTTGAAATAGCTAAATTCCGAAATAGAGAACTTACTTCCATCGCCTGATATCTCTGAAATAGTTATTCTGTGTTATTTTAATGTTCACCCACTAACAATGAAATTCAGCTGGTGAATTTGCCTATAATTTCTAATTATATCAAACTTGAGAAGCTCTCTACTCCCACAAGGATGATTCTTGCGTATAGGGTTTTCTACAGAGCCCGTCTCTGCATTTTTTAAAGAGAGAGAGAGAGAGAGAGAGAGAGAGAGAGAGAGAGAGAGAGAGAGAGAGAGAGAGAGAGAGGTTAGCCTAATAAATACAGGTTTTACTAGGTTAGGAAGAATAGGTTAGGTTAAGGTAGGATACGTTACGTTACGTTAGGTTGGTTAGGTTAGCAGCAAAAGTATACATATAGTATTTGAGAGAGAGAGAGAGAGAGAGAGAGAGAGAGAGAGAGAGAGAGAGAGAGAGAGAGAGGTCTGTGTCGTGAAGCAGAGAACTTGCGGCTTCTGAAAAAAAACAAGGGAGATTTAGTTGAATTTGAAAATCGTTCTTTGTATTAACCTACGGTAAACAAGCAAACAAACAAAAAAAATTGAAAATTAAAAAAAGTTTTAAACTTTCCATGATGCACTTAAGATATCGGAGGCAATTCTAGATCTTCAAAACATAATAC
>JABUQX010027098.1:67500-86066 GCA_015478945.1 Trachelipus rathkii
CGACTCTACCCCCGGACTCATTTAATAGGTAATAACCTTTTTTTTTATCCTGCTTCGACTCTACCCAACATATTTCTTTTTCTCCGGCTCCGTCTCCGGCTTCGTCTCCGGCTCCGGCACCACCAAAAACCTTGCTGCTCTGCTGTTACTGTTCCAGGGTTTGACTCCAGACTCCACACATGCATATATTATATATATCCACTCTATCCCCCACATCCATCTTCTCTTCTTACGCACAAATCACTCCCCCTGCACCTCACCCCCAAAGTACACACAAATCACCCCCCCACCCCCAAGAGCACATCATATGGTTTTCAATGACCAAACTGCTTCCTTTCTTCTATATCAAACGTTTCCTAATATGAAACGCAAATATAAACTCTTTTTACTATATTGCAATGAAGAGGACCTCAAAAAAGAATGAACTCAAACATTAATGAATTGGAAATTTGCATGTTGAACCAATTCGAATTATCAAACTATGTCATTATTCAAAATACCGCATGGTCAAAAACAATTTAGTTTTGCCCTCCTTTCCACGCACTTTACACACACACACACACACACACACACACACCTACACACACACACACACACACACACACACATATATATATATATATATATATATATATATATATATATATATATATATATATATATATATATATATATATATACTATATATAAGCTTTGGCTAGGACAAACCAATGCGGTGCTTTCTGAAGGTGCATACCCAACCACCTGGTTCGATGATGTGAAATATTCCGGTTCAAGCAGCCATAATATTTTACACACACAAACACACACACACACTTTTTATATATATATATATATATATATATATATATATATATATATATATATATACATGACAGCAGATTCTATATATTATTATATATAATATATATAATAATTAAAAATTGCATGTGTGCGTGCGTGTGTACATAAAGTTTATACGTACATTTATCTATGCCCTCAAGTACGTACGTACATGAATATTGAATCAAATATTAAAATTAATGACGCAGCGTTCTCGATGGCAGAACAAAGTCTGCAAAGATGAATGAACTTAATGTATGTTTGGGAATAAAGAAGGTTCCTCAGATCCTAATAATAATAATAATAATAATAATAATAATAATAATAATAATAATAATAATAATAATAATAATAATAATAATAATAATAATAATAATAATAATAATAATAATAGTAATAATGATAATAATAATAATAATAATAATAATAATAATAATAATAATAATAATAATAATAATAATAATAATAATAATAATAATAATAATAATAATAATAATAATAATAATAATAATAATATCTTCTATGTATCTTTTTTCATGGTAAAGATATTCCTTACAAAATACTGGCAACCACACTCCAATAATAATAATAATAATAATAATAATAATAATAATAATAATAATAATAATAATAATAATAATAATAATAATAATAATAATAATAATAATAATAATAATAATAATAATAATAATAATAATAATAATAATAATAATAATAATAATAATAATAATTTTGGTTCATGAAAATTAACTACTACCTTACAAGGAAAAAACTACCGCACTACCACAGAGGAGTAATAATAAACATTAGTTGTCCGGTAATACCAAAATTAATGAAGTTTCAGTAGCACATTTTAAATTAGTTGTCAGGTAGTACCAAAATTAATGAAATTTTAATAACAAATTTTAAATGAATACTTCATAAAAAAAATCGGCTCCATTTCTGATTTTAATTATTATTTTCGTGCATTTTTTAATGACAGGTAGATCGATTATAAAAATATTGATTTAATATATTTTCTCTTGTTTTAATGTTCTTAAATAAACCAATCCTTGTGCTATTTTTCAGTATTCGTACCATTTCTCGTACCATTATTCAAGGTTTGTACCAATCAACCTTCTATTATTCAATATTCGTACCATTCCTCGTACCAATCACCCTTCTATTATTCAGTATTCGTAAGAGTCTCCTATAATTGTTCAGTATTCGTACAAATCACCGTACTATTATTAATCTTTCGTACGTCCTCCTACTATTATTCAAGTTCTGTACCAAGTCTATTACTACTATTATTCAAGATTTGTACCAATCCTGGCACTATTTTTCAGTGTTAAATTTTAAATAGCAGAACAATCCAATCTTAAAACAAATTAGTATTAAAAGAATTTGGGCTAGATTTATTCATAATAACCCAAATGTTTCAAAACTGTTAATTTTAATTTTAATATTGATAATATGTCTACCTGGTAACCAATAGAGTATTAGGGATTAAGAGTCTATCTGTTAACCAGGAGCCTATTAGGGATTAAGAGTCTATCTGGTAATCAGGAACCTATTTGGAATTAAGAGCATCTGGTAACCAGGAGCTTATTAGGGATTAATAGTCTATCTGGTAATCAGGAACCTATTTGGGATTAAGAGTATCTGATAACCAGAAGCTTATTAGGGATTAAGAGTCTATCTGGTAGTGAGGAACCTATTAGGGATTAAGAGTCAATCTGTTAATCAGGAGCCTATTAGAAATTAAGAGTATCTGGTAACCAGGAGCCTATTATGGATTAAGACTATCTGGTAACCATGAGCCTATTAGGGATTAAGAGTCTATCTGGTAACCAGGAACCTATTAAGGATTAAGAGTCTATCTAGTAACCAGGAGCCTATTAGGGATTAATTTATTATTTTTCTAAGCAAAATAATTTGTTGCCAATCGTTTAGTGGAATTTTAAGATAAACTTGAACTTATTTCTAAAAGCTAATTTATTATTGCATTCATTTGGAATTTTTTTTTAAAAATATTTTTGATCAATTAGTGTGTATGTGTGTGCGTGCTATCTAGTATTCTCAAATTTTTGAAATAAAAAGTTAAGGTAAATAGTAAAAAGTTGTCTAATTCTTCGCAATCATTAAACTTGATCCATTTCGTTAGTTCTCTCTCTTTACCGTCAACTGAAAGAGATTATCGCAAGTTTGAACACCAATTATCTGACAAAATCAAATATTTTGATATCCTTTAGGAAAGAGCGTTAGGAAAAAATTTTGTTAAATATTCAAAATGTAGCAATGATCAATATTTTCAAAAAGGGTTTCCCTCCTATAATATCTCATTTATTCAATATTTTCACAGATATTTCCAATTTAAAATAAAAAAAAATAAAGTTAAGTATACTACAAAGAAAAAGGTAACAAAAATCAGTAGATGATGGTAGAGGATAATGTAAATATAGTGAAAAAATTAAATGCGAATGAGTCTAATGACTTTTCAGGAAATTCAAAATTTCAACTAATTTCGTAAGTTAGTGGAATAAAGCTCTCATAGAATGGAATCCCTCCATTCTAAAATCATAAAGTTGTCAAATATATGATCGTTGTTTGTATCCCAGGTCATTGATGACAAATTGTTGTTATAACATCATGTTTTACGAATAAAAGATTGTAGATGAAAATGAAACTACAGACATGTTCAAGCTTATCATCATTCTGATTTAGTTGTTTGGATTGAGGACACTTAACCTTCTGTTTACCGGAAGCTTGCAATGAAAAGAAAGTTCACATATACTGCTCTTTGTAAGAAAGTTCTGTGGAACTTAGAAAAAGGAAAATTAGTTAAGCCTATGATGAGTTTTTAAGCAAAGTTACTTGATGCTATAGTGATAGTTAGAGTACTCCCTCTGATATAAAATTATATTTGGGTTCTACACAGACCTGTTTGTGAAATGAATGAGCAAGTATAACAAAGTCAGGTCTTGTTTAAATTGTTCCTAAAATAAACTTCTTTCATATCTAAATGAAGCAGCTTATAAGGCCGTAGATCTTTAATGTTTCTTATGGACATTATTCGATTTCAGATCAAATCATTGTTATGGCTATCAGGTATAATCATAGCTTCTTAAGCTTAGAGTTAATCTATCGAAGCCGCATCGGTTTGCTTTTTTTTTTGAGAGTATGTCAATTAAGGCCTTATGATAATCAAAGCTGTGTTTTTGTTACTCCCTGACTTTATCTCAATTCAGGAAGTCATGCTAGTCATAGAGATGTGCTGTTCCCGATTTCTATTGAAACAATTTTTTGTAGAATTATTATAGTGGAAAATCCACAAAATTTTAAGGACTTATCATAATGCAAAAGATGGAAGATGGTGGTTTCCCTCTTAGAAGTTGGGACCTAATATGAATAAAGAGCTGTTTATGGAAGAATGAAGGTAGCATTGATTTCATAGAATAAAGATAAGTTTTGATACTTTTTTCATGTATAACAGATAAGTTAAAACACTAAATTATTCAATTGAGAAGATCGAAATAAAGGTTGTTGTATAGCAGAGGCAACATCGTGACCTTTAATATTTTTTACCTCGTTACTTTAAGAAGGGTCGGTTCTTATGTATCAATTGTAGCAATTGGGTCTTCATTGAGATGAAAAGGTCCCTTCTGATGTTTTATTTTCTTTGTCTCCTCTTGTGATTTAAATAAATTACATATTATCAAAATTGAAGGTGGGTTTCATTCTTCACTTTTATCTCCCATATTTTTATTTGTATCTTAACATCTGTCTTGTATGGTTTTGCAGTTTATAGTATAAGTTAAAGATTCTGGTTATTGTCTAAGGAAGGTGGCACTCAATATAGGCGTTTGCACTCTTGTAGTGTTGCTGTGTTTTATTTTTCAAGTATTATAGAATTCTATTGTTCAGTTAAAGCATAGGTTGTTGAAGCTCTCAAATTGTTCTTTTAGGCTCCTGTCAGAAGAGCAAAAAATAAATATATTTTTGTAACATAGTGATTCCAAGAAATTCATAAAAAAAGATGGAGGCAAGATATAAAGATATCATTTTTATGCTTAACACAAGCCTGCTCGAAACGTAAAGAATTCTACTTACAGAAGTGTTTTTACCTAAGGCTACTTTTTTTCAAAATTGGCATTATCGCTTTTTGTTGCGTAATATCTTCCTGATGCCTTAAACGCTTTCATAATTGATGTTTGTGAGACCAATAGGAGAAGACTTTACATGTCACAGGATTTGGGTGTTATCAATTCTGTTCCTTTATAGATAATGTGCTAAGCCTTATAAGTAACTAAATATTCAATTTCATCACAGGAGTGGTGGATTTAAATGTGAGAAAGCAATCTATTGTTAAGATAAGCATTACATGTTTCTAGGAATATTATTTCCAAAATCTAAAGGATGAAATTCAATGCTTATTAATCTTTATTTATTTATAATGATAAAGACTCCATCCGATCCAAAGGGAGAATGCTAACACCTTTTATATAGATTATATGTGATAAATCATTCTCAACTTGGCAAGGATTATCACTACTAGATTTATCATAAGAAGATTTCATTCTAGGTTAACACTGTGTGTTAGCCATTAATTTCATCAGGCTCATCCTTATACTTTGCTAATGCAGCATCGTGAAGAATGTTTTGTCAGCAGTGCATCTTGCAAAATTTAACAGTATCATTAATTAAAAAAATGAGATAGATCTTCCATCATAGTAGTTGTGCTCCTTTTGTAGCATATGGGTGGACTTTAACAGGCATATTTTGAAAGGTTTATAATAAAATACTCAAAAATGTATTATATTAAGCCCTCCTTACTAGGCTATTTCTTCATTCTTCAAATGTCCTGATCATTCTTTACCTTTCATTCCAAGTTTACCAAATATAATGGATACTCCAGTTTTATCAAATGCTAGATTTCCAACAAGTGGAAATACACCTGATTAAATCTTGGTTTCAGATGTTTTCTCCGTAATTTTGCGTATAAATACGTCAAACATCACAGATTCAATCTATTCCCAGTTTGGGTTGGATCAGTTTGGGAAGGATATAAAGTTGGGGATGCTTTATAAATTAAGTAGCACTGAACTGCTTCCGTGTTCGCTTATTTATTATTGTATAATTCAGACTTTTAAAAGCTAGAAACGATGGAAGTTATTGTCAAATTTTCTTTTCGAGGGCTTATGTAAATATTCAACTTATTATATGAAGTTTCCATCATTGGAACAACTTCTCCCTACAAGGCTAGCTAACTCAACTGTAAGATAGTAGAACGTTAAATTATGTATAGTTATATTTGCGAGGCATAAACTTAGTAGTGATCAACAGAATTAAGATTGGAGATATAGTGATTTAACACTAACTAATATTGTTTGAAGGTTTGGGTCATGTTGTAATGACAATAAACAATTGTTGATAAATAAAGCTAGGAGGGCAACTGATAATTATCTATTTGAATCTCTACTTCTGGTAGTATCTTACCATCTGTCCCAGTGGAGAGCTTGATGCTGAAAATAGCGTGATTTTTGTCTCCAATAGGTGGTCAAAAATGAATATATAGATAAATTAACGCTCAAATCCCAAAATTCATTTCTTTCAAATAGTAATTATGGCTATTGAAGATGTTTCAACCTTCAACTTCAGTATAAATTCAGCCTTAATAATCTCAAGTAAATTCTAAGCTACTTCAGTCAAAGAAACATGACCTGCTGTTAGTTAATTCTTTACAGGAATTTATCTAATTTGAAATTTTAATCTTAATTGCATGGTTTTCATTGCATTTTCAATGGAGGATGATAATAATATCATATACTATCCACATATATCTTTTTATTTTGTTTACTTTAAATATTTTAAATATATATATAAAAACTCTTATATATTCATATATTAAGGGGCAAATCCATTTTATATCTGTTCTATTGGATATTATTATCCAGAATTACTATATACAAAATAGTTTCATATCTATAAATTTATTAAAAAAAAACGTTCAATTACATGAGCAGTGTCATAAATTAAAATCAATGATGCTAAGGTGTGGACTGTAGGTTAAATTGTCTAGTTTTCTCTTCAAATTTCAATTCATATATTCTTATTTCTCTTTACCTCATCCAGGGTGGGGATTTTTTGACTTTTTGAGAAAAATCAATTTTTTGATTTTTTGGATTTTTGGATTTTGAAAGATAGTCCATGTCACGAGAATATAATTGTAACAAACTTTTTTAAAGTTTGATAGTATTATTTTTAACCATAGATATATCTGAGTTCAAATTACTAAAATAGGCTTTAGTCTATACACAATGAAAGAAACTAAAGAGTGTTAATTTTGTTAATGAATAATATTTTCATCAAAATAAAAGAAACTTGTTTGAAACAATATCCCTTCCCACTTTATAGTGTAAAATTTGAAAGATATTCGTGTTATCATTATTTCAATTTTTTATTCCTATTGAAGTTAAATACTTAAATATCCAAATAACTTAAAAATATATATAATAAAAAAAAGAAAAATAGCAAAAAAAAAAAAGCAAAAATCATGATTTTGGGAGCAAAAAATAGTGAAAAATCATTGAAAAATATTGATTTTTTCGTACATCCTGCTTATAATAATTTACCTACTATGTTTAAGTTAAGTGCTAAAATAATCCTCTTTCTGAGTTACTTGGTCTAAAAGCAAGATAAAAATTCTTTGAAACCCCCTCAGGTAATCAATACATAAAATTTCAATTAATATTTGTTGGTTAATTATTTCTTAATATTTTTATTTTTCTAAGAGTATAAATAAAAATATTGATTAATATACATTATATAATAATATATATATTATATATAAATTATATAATATATATATATATTATATATATTATATATATATATTTATCTATAAATATTAATATATATATATTAATATATATATATATATATATATATATATATATATATATATATATGTATATATATAGATATATTATATATTATATATAGTTAGTATTTATAATTATATATATTATATTAATTATATTATATATCATATATAATAATTATTATTAATATATATATATATATTTAATTAATATAAACATTTTCCATTAATCCAAATAAATGCAATGAAGTTTATTGATGTAAATTGAGAAACACAGTCTTATTAAAAATTATAAGCGAAGTTAAATAGGCAAAACTTTTCGATTAGCGTTGATGGTAGCAACGACATATATATTGACATTAAATTATTATTCGATATATTAAAAGTGTTCCCGTGAAAGGTTTTTGAGCACAAATTAATATTTAATCGAAAGTCTGACTTTTAAAAATTATGAAATGCCTATTATGGATGGCGAGGACAAGTTACGACACTCGCATAAATATGTTGTGAAAATATACTGGTTTTGCATACAGAATTCCAAGGAGAAAAATGTGGATTTGCTATAATTAGTACATAGCGCGGGACATTCTTCTTGACTTGGTAGTCTTATGCCGACCAGAGCAACTAAGTTTTTTCAATGGTTAAAATTGTACAATTTTTTTCGAGGTCTAGCATCGGTAATGTAAAGAGTTTTTAGGTTTTTAGAAGTTTCTAAAAGTTTTCGAACAGATGGTACATTTATAAGGTCTTTCTCCTGTATGAAGTCTTAAATGATCTCGAAGGTTAGCATTACAAGAAATGATCAGATACTATATCAAACATGGTCGTAGCAGGGGGCAGGGGGGGCATTGCCCCTCTAAATCTTGGAATGAATAAAAAAATGACCTTATATTTTTGCCGCCAGACGACGGTTTTAAGGGTTTATTAGTAGAAAAACTTAAAAGAATATATCATCGATAGATAATGAGGGTGTTATTATTGTTGTTACTGTTATTAAAACACTTGTTTTTCGATAGTTTTAATGTTTTGTTTCACAATTGGTTGAGTCACTATCTGTGTGGTTTTTATCAGCTAGCTTTTTCTGACAGATTCTGCGCTAAGAATCTCAGTAGGCGATAGAATTTGGCGGGGCCAAAGCGCTATATATATATATATATATATATATATATATACTATATATATATATATTATAATATATAATATATATATATATAATTATATAATTATATAGTATATTATATATAATATATATTTATATATAATATCTACCTTTGCCCCACCCTAAATGAATCCTGCTATCCATGTTAACCTAAAAAAACTAAAGCGAGCCGTTATCTATTCAGAAATAGAAAAACGGAATTTATTATTTAACGAATGTGGAATACCGATTTGGAAGGAGAGACAAGATAATCCAACCTTACAGACGAAACTAAAAATGGATGCTACAATAAATTTTTGTTACTTGGTTGGTTAATTTTTTGATCTGTCAGAGATAATTTTAATGAATTGAAAAGTGCTGCTAAAGTGAAAAATTTAGAAGGCTAAGGAACTATCTCAAAGAACAAGAGCTGGGACTTAGTTGACATACTTGATGGGTTTCTGTCAATACTGTACATGTCAAAGAAAATTAAGTAACTTTTTTCCAAATGCTTCTATCATATACATAGAAGCATTTTATACAGAGCAATTTTTAAGGTATCGTGCTAACGAGTTTGATCTATACTACTCAGGGAACAATTGAAACATAGTGTAAGGAACTCGATGTACAACAATGACATTAGCGTCAAAGAGTTAGAGATGGAATGTAGCATCTAAAAAATATTTGCAAAGATGTCAAAGAGTTAAAAGTAATAAGACAAAGTATTATCAGAACTATAATCATCATTTAAAGAGATTAATTTTTGAAGACACTTTCGACATATAGAAACTAGCATTAGAATCTTTTCATGATGGTCACTAACTGATATGGGAAGCTTCTCAAAATTGTATAAGAGTCAAAAGTTGACTCGAAGTACTGCTCAAGACATGATTGAACATTGTCGCTGATATCCACTGAAAGCGATGTGCTTGAAGAGATAGATTTTGAAGAGGTCATTCATGATTTTGCTAATAGAAAATCCAGAAAAGTACTTCTTGTAGCGGTTTAGATTTTTTTAAGTATGTTCGATTTGTTTGTAAATTTTAAAATCAAATGAAAAACAAAATTACAAAACAAAATGTTAAACGTTTATGTTACACCTATTCTAAATTCTTCTAAAGAACCCCATAATCTAAAGTGCTATGGGCTCCCACTTGGCTTAAGAGCCATAACCCCATATATCTTAAAGTGCTATGATCGAGCCCCACTTGACTTAAGTCGGCCCTGCCTACAGTGAAATTTAAAGATAAAAATCTCAATCTTCAATTTTCGCTGCAAGGAATCTGGAATGGTCAAGGAGATGTAAACAAACTTCGAAGTGTTAGACCAAAGGTTAGATGAAGTGTTAGTTAGACCATTCTTCTTTTAAAGTAGAATATCTTTTGTAAGCCATCTTACTCAAATTACTACGAGTAATCATTTTAACATTTTCTGAACATTATTTTTTTTATTTAATTTGTCTACCTTGGTATTACGATAGCGCGACAGAGTCGCGAAACAAAGAGCCTGGATTCGATCCTCAGTCCAGATCCTAAGGTAACAATTCACCTAGATAATTCCCCTAGTAGTAATAGGTATGTTTCCAAGAGTTGCCAAATTTTATGATAAAAAAAATTATTTTTGAATTTTTGTAATTTATACTTTTTAAACAGTTTTTTAAAATATTGATAAAAAAATTAATATTGAATTGTGGATTAAATTACAATTTTAAATTAATTATATTGATTATATATAATATATATATATATAAAATACTATATATATTATAATTATATATATATTTATATATTTTATATATATGATATATATATATGTATAGTATAATATATTATATATATATATATATATTAATATAGTGTATATCTATATTTAGATTATATTATATTAGGTTATGTGCAATTACAAATTATTGCTGATGCAGGTTCGGTTCCATATTTAATTTCTGTCTTTGCCGATGCGCGGTTCCTATTTAATTTTCTTTTCCGTATGCGTATGCGGTGCGATTCTTCATTATTTTTAGCTTTCTTCATATACTGATTATTAATATTCATAGGAATTCTTATAATGGAATGACTTTTTGAGTGGCTAATAGGCATTAATAGTAATTAGGAAAATGTATCCATATTAACTTACCATGTCAATTGTTGTAACACTAACTATTAAGAGTTGAATCTAGACAATTAATTTTGAGGAAGTTTCATTGTTTCTTTTTCTTCAATAGTCAAGTACCATAATAGATCAGTCATGAATAATGAGTATTGGACAATTGAAATTGGCATTATTTATTTTTTTTTGCATTAATTTACTTGAAAGTTTGTGAACATGAACTTGAGACTTAACCTATTGATTTACAGTGTTTTCTTCATTTTAATATATAAACTATAATTTAATCATAATCTTCTCTCTCACATTCCTTCAATAAAACTCTTCAATTGATTACTTTAAAATGCAGCCTAAAATATGGGTACTAAATTACTATTACTCTTATAGATTGCATCTTGCCGATAATGAATTAAAACAGGCATTAAAATATTGACAGACAAAGACAGTCATAAAGAAGACAGGCAAATGGAGAACAATTCAAAAGCATTAGTTTTTCTCCAATCTCCGAAGTCAGTCGGTTATGATGAGGCGAGTACACGTTCCAATGTAAATAAATGTCGTTGTAAAAGAATAAGTATAAGGATTGGCGGTGTAGCCTTAACATCGCACACTTAATTATCCCATTTGTAGCAGCACACCAAAAATGTACTCATTACGTCTGAGTGGATAAGCTTGATTATTAGAGAATTGCTCAACACATTCTCTCGCCATACCAGACCGAACATGCCCCCTTTGCTAAGCGAGTGTCTCTCTACACTGAGCGTTGTTAGTCTTCGGTAGCAGGCAGAGGACATATATATATAAATATATATATATATATATATATAGTATTATATATGTATATTATATATAATATATATTATATATATATATATATTATATATATATAGTATATAGTTTTTATAATTAATGTTATATATATATATATATACTATTATAATATATATATTATTATATTATATTGTATTATAGCTAGAATACATAATATAAAGATTAGTTGAATATTTATACTTTATTATTATACTATATAAAATATATATAATATAGTTTATATATATATTATAATAATATATATATATATATACTTACTTATATGATAATTCAGAGGTGGCGCGCAAAGATTAAAACTTTAAGGCAAACGCAAAAGCGAAAGTAAAACTTTAGTCCGCAGCGCAAAAGCGGCAGATTTTTTAAAATTAGTCCGCAATGCGCAAAGCGCACATGTCCGCAAATCAATACTTTTTTTTAAAAGTAAAATTTTAGTGCAGAAAAAATAAAAAATAAATCGCAAATATTTAACAAGTTTTAAATATTTGGAAGAATTTTTATTATTTTGAAAAAAAAAAAGAAAAAAATTACAAAAGTTAATAAATTTTAAAAAAAAAATTTTTTTAACAGAAAAAAATAATAAATGAGAAAAATTTTGTTTTTTTTGAAAATCATGTTGATCTTTTCTCCTCACTCTTCTTGCTTCTGAAATAGGGTCATATTCTTTTCATAAAGATAAATTTTTCCAAAATTGCTCCTAGCATGCTGCCTCTTGCGCTTAGCAATCTCAACTTGACTGAACAACGTTTCCAGGCGCTGACTGGGTATGGGGTATTAGCTAATAAAAAGTCACTCAGACCTCCTGGTATTCAAACGGAAACAGGTTCTGAGAGGGGCACCGTGTTGGACATTAACTGCAGACCTTATCAAGATGTGTCCAACTCTCCTCCAGAGGTGACTGCTGGATATTTGGGCCCTTCACTTTCTAGATATTGAACCTTCATGAAGAGACTCAAATCTTTTTAAATTTGTAATTGAACATTATGTCAATGTATTGTGAATATATATGTATGTTATAAATTGTGTTATATATTATATATATATTTAATATATATATATAATTATATATATATATTATATATATATATATATATCTTAATTATATATATTATATTATTATTATATTATTATTATATTATATATATTATATTATATATATAATATATAATAATATATATATTATAAAAATACAAATATGCTTGAAGTTTGTTCAAAATTATAAAAATAAATTTCCCATTTAAATTTGGGGGGGGTTTTTTTTTTTTTTTTTTTTTTCAATACTTTCAAAAAAAAGAAAAAACCTCTGTCCAATCACCATTTCAGTGCCTAAGATGATTACAAGTTAAAATTGCTAATATTCACTTTTACTTTTCTCTAAGTATCTGGTCTTGGTTAGCTTTAGTACTTCCGCTATCTAGTTTTCGCTGTGTCATTTAACCTACGTAACACTTCCGAAGTTTGAAGTGGATGCAGAGTGTTACCATAACAATCAATCATCAAGATACTGCTAAATCTACGGTTAAAGCTCTTTTTGCTTCCATGGTTTGCCTTTGTTTGCTTTAAAAGAAGTAGTGTATCTAAGTTTTTGGCATAGTTAAAGTTTTCCACCTCTCGTTTGCATTTCCCCGATCATGTCCTTGAGGAGGAAGAGATTAGGCAATAGATCCCGCGTAAGCATTCTTCTCTTCCTGAAACATATCAAGCCCTAACAGCAATAGGCCGACATTATTTCGATGTAACTCCGCAATTGACCTTCCTTATCACTTTTTTGTACATACTGAAGACAGGGCCTTTGCTCACACAAATGTGTTTGATTTGGTGTCGCGACCATCAAGGTTCTTAAACAGGTCTTTTAAAGAAATCGTATAGGGAGTTCCAGCGATTAACATTTGGTGTTTTAAGCTTTTGTTCCCGACTCTTATTAATTCTCCGCAGCATGTTGTAAGTTTCCTGTTTTTGGCATTTCCACAATTCCTGTGCTTGGGTTAAGTGTCTTATTGAAATTATTATGGTACAGAGGACCAGCGAGAACTATTTGAAACTCCCTTAGAGGAAGATGTTAATTTGTGGAAATGAAAACGGCGAGTTTCAGTAGACTAAAGTGCATATGTTTTATAGCAGATTTTCTAGTGGAGAGGGTTTTGTCTGCCAGAAACTATGTGTCACTATTGCTCCTCTCTTCAGCGCAACACAACTCTGCATCGTTGCTTTTCTTCCCTCTTCGTCACCGTTTCTGCATGAGCATCTACACAAAGGCTGCAAGAAATTAGCATATTACTCTGATTGTAATAGCAGGCACTGAAAGTAATATTTTTTTATTAGTTGGTTTTACTTATTCATTTGGAGTTATAATTTTTTTCAGCATTACGTATTCATTTCATATGATTTTTTTGACCGCTTATGCTATATTGTCAATTTTTATGATATCCGTAGATAATTGTTGGTAGACATGGTGCTGTCCTGAAGACAGATACTCTCTAGGGAAGGACAAGACTTCCTCTCTTCAAAGTATTCAATTAATACAGTGAACCGTCATACCCTGAAAACCTGGTCTGCGGATGTGGCACATAACTGACACTAATATAGATGTTGGTTATCACCTTCCTGTTCTTATGTATGCATAATATCCCTCATCTTTTCTTCGGAGGTAGGTCATGAGTTCAGTTAGGACAGGAATTCGACACAACGAACTCAGACTCCACAATGGTAATTGGCCAACATGGCTCACTGATAGAAGAAATATAAGAACAAAATATTGATAGAATGTATATTAGCACGACAAATGAACTTGTATTTTATAAATTTGAAAATTTTTGTATGGACTGTAGTATTCTTTAGTTTTTTATTCTGTTAATTGTGACACCATTAATATTAAACTATATTTAAAAAAACAATTACCGTAGTTATAAAGCAACTCAAGAGCACTCTCTTCTGTTTAAATATTTCGACATAGACTGAGAAGATGTTTGACGCATTTGCTGGGATGTCTCACTGTTGTTGAGTATAGCTCCGGCCGTTTGCCCTCCTTCAATGCAGTAACCAGCAAAATTGAAGGTTAAGGAAAGGTAAAAAATAAAGCAGTACGTTGTAAAGCTGAAGGTTCTTATTTTTACATTGGAGATAATTCAAAGTATTTCCTTGCCATGCTACTCTATTGCTCTATATATACTCCTACTTGCTCTAATGAAACAAACAGAAAAGTACTTGATAAGATAGGGGGCCATAGGTGAGGCTCAAGATCAGCTTTGGATGCTTTTTTTCATGGAAGTAAAGGAGTCATAATCACCTACAATAATTGCAAGAGTTACCTGGCAGAAGACATTCACAGTAATGCAATTACTTGTTTTCCTTTAAGCAATTATTCATAATCTGTTTTATTCCAATGTTAAACACCTAAAGCACTAAAAGGTTTAATCGCTAATCACAAGTAAAATAGTAAAATTTGGTATAATGAAATAATATAATAATTAATAATAAATAGATAATAATAATAATAATTAATAATATATTAATAATGAGTATAAAATAATCACAATAATATGTGGCTATAACAAAATATAATAATTAATAATAATAATATATAATATAATAATAATATAATAATATATAATATGAATATAAATAATAATATATACTAATTATTCAAAACCATAGATATTACTATATATATATATATTAGTATATATCTATATTATATATATATATATATATAATCTATACTATAATAATATATATAATATATATATATTATATTATTATATACTATATACTATATATATATAATAGAAGCAAAATATTAGATAGAGGCACGCAAATTGTGTTAGATAGAGGAAATTTGCGCTTTTGCGCTCTTAAAAAAGTTGTTGAGGCATCAAAAGGCAACATTATTAAGAAATCGCGCAACGCAAAAAGCAACGTTTTTTTTCCTAAGCGCAAATTGCCTTTGCGCTTTTGGCGCTTTTCATTTGCGCTATGACG
Source organism: Trachelipus rathkii (assembly GCA_015478945.1). Taxonomy (NCBI): domain Eukaryota; kingdom Metazoa; phylum Arthropoda; class Malacostraca; order Isopoda; family Trachelipodidae; genus Trachelipus; species Trachelipus rathkii. Next base: position 83,232 of record JABUQX010027098.1, read on the forward strand.
CTCTGATATAAGTAATAATATATTATATATATTATTATATATACTATATAATTATATGATATATCTATATATAATATATATTATAATAATATATATATATAATGTATATATAGTATATAATAATATTAGTGGTGGAGTACGTAACAGGTTCGCAGCTGGTTTGACCTACTGTATTAATTCTTATAGTTTTTTGAATAAACAGGAAAGCGACACAGTTAACTTATGAAAAGAAGAGAACGTTTGTTAGAACATATTGCAAACTCACTACTTATAAATATATAATTATATATATATATATATTGATATATTATAATTATACTTATATATATATATATATATATATATATATTATATATTATTATATAATATATAATATTCTAGTCAATGTAAAGACCGACACAACGGACCACAATATGCCCGGCCCACTGGGTTGAATATCAATCATGGGTGGGTCCTGGCTTATACATATTCTAAATTTTCAAAAAAAAAATAAGAATATTCAGTCAAGAATAAAAAACTAAATAAATAAAAAGTCTTACATTATACCATTTATTACATACAAATCATGTTTAATATTATTCCGTTTCTTGAGAAAGGAAAAAAAATTAATTAGTGTTACTGCTAAAGTGGAAGATTCAATAAGATATGAATAAAATTTTAGAAGGTGTTTAATAGTGTTTTTTAATAGGAAATGAAGACAGGTGAATGTGGGGCATGGTTGGGACAATCTTGAAGATATGGCGACAGATTGCGTGAATGGGGCAAAATTTGCAGATGGGGAGGAGGGTCGTGACATATAGTGGCTGGAGTGAGATTGGAGTGGCAATACGGAGAAGTGACGCAGTATATAACTTTCGTTAAAGACGTTTCGCCGGTAGGAGTGAAGGACCTGCACCATTCCCGGCGTTTGATACTTCTAGAGATTTCGATCCCAGCGATCATCGTCATATAATATAATATAGTATACTATATTATAAATTATAATATTAATAATATATATATTTATATATAATATAATAATATTATATATATAATAAATATATATATCATATATATATATATATATTATATTTATGGATGGGGTTATGAAAAATTCGAGGTGGGGATGGCAAGGAAATGTGTTCAGCAATGATGGGAGAATGGAGATGAAGAGGAGGTTAATCCTTTTTAATGCGATGATTTGGTTTTGTGTAGGGAATCTGAAGAGAGTTTGAAGGATGGAGAGAGATTTGCGTGGTGTGTAAAAGGAGAGGCCATTGAAAAGTAAACAGTGATAAGAGTAGGTTATGTTGTGTGGACGTATCAGTGTGAATATGTTTAGATGTGATCCAGCTGAAAGTTCTGGTTTTTAATATTAGGATATTTTGTTTAGATGAGAAGGGGAACGGAGGATATCAGAGTGTAATAGAAAGGGTTGTGAATGGAGGAAGGTGCTGGTGCAATTTAAATCGTTGTGAATTGTAAAGGGACTAAGTCTTGAGTGTGCTTGGGTCTTATATGTTTAGTTACTGTTTATTTGATAGTAGTGAGACTAGGTCTGGAAATAGAGAAGTATAAGATCTAAAGATTTACAATGTGTTAGATGGACAGATCTTTAGGGTGGTGCTAGTGTGCCAAATTGATAAAATGCAGGATGAACGATATTAAGAGACTTGTGTGGTGTGAAGAAAGGGGTATGAAGAATTAATGTAAGTATGGTTGAGATACAGTTTGGTCATCGGGAAGGATGATGGTGTGCCGTGTTAGCGGATGTATTGTGGCGAGTGTGTTTGGGACCGACGCTGGAATGCGAAGAAAAGTGGAGTTGAGTGGTAACGAATGTTTGAAGGAGTGAAGTGAGTTGGTAGAGGCGAGAAGAAAGGTGTTAATAGGAGAATGAATGGCGGGGTTTGTGAGAGGGTATGGTTTGGCCCACCTGGGCCAAGGATCCTTTACATTGACGATCTACCATATGAGGGTCCATCGCGGTCCATGAAGCGCTAGAGGGATTTTGACTGGACGAGTTCTCCATAATAAGGTACGAGGGGCGGTAGGCTGGGTTCTTTCGACTTTGTTATATTCTCTGACTGCTTTCTTTTCGTGCAGGCATAGCACTTACTCCATGTTGGAATAAAAAAAGGGAGATGAAGAAGAAGATAATATAAATATATTATATATATATTAATATTATATATATATATATATATAAATAACTATATATATATATATATAGATATATATTATTATATATATTATTTTTATAAATAGTATATAATATATATATATATTAATATAATATATATATATATATACTAGTATATAATATTATACTGTATACAGCTAACTTGCAGTCTTTATTTATAATTTCATTCTGCTGGTGTGGAGTGCACATTAGTGTTTTTCCTCTTGTGGCTGGGCTAAAACTTTTAAGCTAGATTTAACTCTATAGTTCTCGTCTATTACGCAGAGCTCTGCTTTTCAGGATTGAAGTCTTTCTTAATCCAAGAATTGTTTATTTTAAATCCGGAATCAATGTTAAATATAATCCTACTTATATAAGTATGTATTTTTTCTTTCTTCTTTCGGGTAGAATGCATATCATCTTTGCTAATTTGTCTTCATGCTTTTTTGCATTAATAAAAAATGTCACTAACTTTACATCTTGCCTCTTATTCTACCTCTAGTTATTCCTAAATAATAAACTGTCTATCTTCAACTAAACTTAATCTCATCTCTCATACATTATCTCAATTCACTTGTCGGTATTTGAGCTATTTCATTCATATGCTAAAGTGTTGCTTACTTTTTAAAGGTTTTTGGATTGCTTGCTCCTCTCTCTCGAGTTCCTATATTAAT
>JABUQX010027099.1:0-12500 GCA_015478945.1 Trachelipus rathkii
TCTTTCAGATGTCTTTTTCATCACTAGATAACGATATTTCTCACTCATTGGCATTCACCAACATCACATTCTCACTCATCTATTCGACAAGGATGAATCTTGACCAAACGACTACCATCCATCCTTTCCAGATGATCAAAGCACTTTAATACGATCTTATTTATTCTCTCATTTACTTCTTTCTTCACACCACACAACTCTCTAATACGTTCATTCTCAATTTATCAATTCTTCTAACACCTAAAACACCCCTAAGATTATCTATATGAACAGTTTGCACCTTAGACCTATACCTTTTATTTCGCACCATAGTTTCCCTACTATGCATTAACTAAGGTATCAACATACCCTCATACAGAACTGTAGCGCAATCAAGACAGTTTCCTCTTATTTACCATAAAATTCATTGCACCACCCACATTCCTACCACTCACAGCTTTTCTGCTATATTCCCAGTGATAAAATTCCGTGATACGAAGTAACAATGACTCACCTGAAGAAAGATGCTGAAATGAGTGAGGTGATTGAAGTTTCTTTAAAGATCGACGATTAACTAGTATTAACAATATATTTTATTAATTATACACGCTCAGCCGTTAATTCGTGAGAATATAATAAAGATGGATCCATCTTAGCTTTAAGCTACACAATAAAATTTCTACTATGGTATTATATAAAGATTTAGGTAAAACAAAGGTCACGACCGCCATTTAAACTTTATACATCTTTTAAACATTAAAGTAAGATTATGAATTAACACGTCCTCTTCTGAAATATAAAAAAAATAATATACTAATATTCCAATTAAACAAATTTCACAGAACACTTGTCATAATAAAAAATGGTATATTCTTCTTCCAAGATGGCGTCACTCCCTTTCCTGTAATTATAAAATTGGATAGTTATAGTTTAGTAGATTTAATCAACTAAATCATTTTTCTCTTCTCTCTCTTCCTCTCCTGTCCTCTTTCCTTCAATATACAGCCTCAGTGTTTTGCTATCAGTTTTTACTTCTATAGGAACATTTTCTCCTGTAATTTCTTTTTGTGTTTTTCAAATAAATAGTTCTCTCAGCTCCAACTAATGCTAACTTTTCTGCTTCTATTGTTGATGTCGTCACCCTCTTGGCAACTTCCAATTTCCAAACTATTGGACACTTTTTCTTACTTTCATCAATCAAACTAATTATATTACTTATTTGTGACGTCTCTTTTGTCGACGTTTCCTAATGAAACATCTGTGTACACCTTAAACCTAATTCTTCCTTATCTTAACTCCTCTATTTTTATCTTTAACTCTTCTCTTCTTATTTTCCTAGTTGCTCTACAAACTCTCTTCATATCCTTCCCATAAGCTATCTTATTATCCTGCTCAAGCTGCTCACACTATAAGAAATATCAGGTCTACTATGTTGACTCACCCAATTTAGTTGTCCTACTAATGATCTGTATCTTGTCATTTCTTCTTTATTTAATTTTTTTCTCCTTTTTCCATAGGTCCCATAAATCTCATCATCTGTTTGCATCCGCTTTATATAATTTTCTTGACTCATCCATAAACATCTTTCTTCTTGTTTCACTTCCACTCCTATGTAATTAAATAATCCTTGCTCTTCTGTTACTATTTTTAATTTTTTCTTAATTGGCCCTATGACTTCTACGAATGCCATTTCCTCCATAGAATAAATCGTCCACATGGGTAGACATTACTGCTATTACTTCATTATTTCTCTTTCAACTAAATATTGTTATATCTAATGAGCATTTATATCCTCCTACTTCTTTCATCTTTTTTATCACTTTATTATACCAAACCTTAGCTGCTTCTTTCAATCCATAAACTGCATTCTTTACCTTCCATATTTTGTCTGTTCTTGCTTCTTTCGTGGGTGATATATAAACTGTTCTTTGAAGTTCATCTCTTTGCAGAAATGCCGTCTTAGTGTCTTAATACTCATTGTTTTACATTTCCAACCATATCTTTTTGATATTCCTATACATAATTTTAAAGCTTCAGTAGCACATGTGGGTGCGTCTATAGAATATTCTCCATCTTTTTCTTTGAAACCTCTCACCACTAATCTTACCTTATAAACCCTTCTTCCTCCTTTCATTTTTTCTGTCACTATCCATGTGGTGGTTAATACTTTTTGACTTCCTTTATTTACTGCCTCGTACACCTCATTTTCAATCCAGCTTTCCAACTCCTTTACTTTTGCTTCTAATACCTTTTTGTCCTCAAAATTAGCTAAAAATACTTCATCCTCATCCAGTATAATTGAGTATAATGTTTTGCCATTCCTTAAAATCAAACCACATTTTTTGTCCTGTTTGTAAATTTTCCACATTGTAACAATTATTTCAAATCTTGCTTGATCTTTTCCTGCTCTTTCTATATTTACCTCTATCAAGGTTTCCCTTGGACTTTTTTGTTTGCCGGTGTACTCCCCTCGATTTCAATAATCGTATCATCTCTTACTACTTGAACTTCTCTTCCCTAATCATGTTCTTGTTCTATTCTTCATTAAATTGAATAAAATGTTCTGTCTCCTCACGCGTCCCTTTCATCTTCTTCGACTTGTTCCAAATCTTTGAGATCCTTCTTCTTCTTTACAACAAATTCCTATTCTCATCTTTGGTCTGTCCAATTTATTATCTTTGAAGAGGCCCCATGTTTCACAAACTAGTTTGCCGTCTTATCTCAATGATTCTTGCTGGACCTTCATTTTTTTCTCATTTCTGCTTTTATAATAAATCTTCCTCTCAATTAATGCTTCTCACTTTTATGATCTCTCACATTCTATTAGTGCCCTTATCACTTGTTTTTCGCATGGCTTCTTTGTTTTATGGTGAATCGCTCTAGCCATCTAACTAATAATCTTCTTTAGTAGCATACCTTTCTTCTTTCACTTTTTTCTAACTTGATGGGTCTGGTCATTTTTAATCCCGGTGAGGGAATACCTATATCCTTCAAATATAATTGGTTTGGAAACAATCCAGTTTCTCGTTTAAAATGTTTTTGGGCTAGCGAATGACCCAATTTAAGACATGACTACTTTTGTAACTCTTCCTGCTTTTAGTTTTTCATTGAAGATACGGTCCCTAGGAACTCTCTATCTCCATCTTTATTTTCAAATCACTGGATACTGTCAATCAACCTTATGTTAAACCTCTAAACCAAAACTTTTACCTAGCCTCTTTTTGAAATTCCAATCCTTTGTTAGACAATAACTTTCCAATGCTCCAGAAATACTTATCCATCTTTCCAATATTTTCTCGGCGATTTCTTTACTTTTTTTTTTTTTTTTTTTTTTTTTTTCTCTCTCTTACTTTTCAATCACATTTGATATTGTCTCGCTGATCCCAGAATTTGCTCCTTCAATTCCTATCGAAATTTATTGGCTATTACCATTTCATTGAAGACTGTGTTTTGCGATCGAGAGACCCACAACCAGTTTTTTGGTGGGATCTCTTGTATCTGTAATAACAGACTCACAACCTTCGCAATCCTCTTTTAAGTTCTTGTCTTCTATTTTCATCCGTTCACTAACAGTCATTTTTATCTTTGTTAGGCATCCTTCATAAGTTGTAATATCTATTCCAACGCCTATTTCCAAATTGAAGATGTAATTTCCATAATTTTTCTTCATTTCCTCTGGGTTATCTATCCAGTTTTTCTCAAACCTACCAAACCAAACATTTTCCTTTTATGAGCATAGTTTAATTTTTTTTTTATTGTTCTCGTGTATATTTTTTTTCTAGATCTTAAAACACTCCAAAAATAACTTTTATTTCTCATATCAACACTCATCTTCATCCTTTCCATGGTTTCTCTACCTATCAACCATGGTACATCTCCTGTAATTACTTCAGTTTTAATTAAAAATTATATCGATACTTTTAAAGGTTTCATATTTACTTTCTCCAAACACATAACTTCCTTCTTTTTTTTTTCTTGACTGTTATTCATCTCCTTTATCTCTGCACCACTTAACTCCATCATTTTCTGGAATAGTCATCTCTCCCCACATAGAAGCTTCATTAACGACCTGTGTAAATTCTTCTATGTTCCGGATATATCTATCTTCTTCCTCTTTCCTACTCCAAAATAGCTTTCCTGTCTCTTCATTATTCCTAAACCTTTATTTTCTAAGTTCACCTCCTCTAAATACTGTAAAGTTTCTTCCTTTATTGTTCTATTTCTTTGGGCATGCTTGTGCATAATGATATTTCGATCCGCATATTACCCACCTCATTACTTTACTGAATCTCATAGGGTTTTTCCTTCCTTGCATTCTTTCCTCCTTAATTGGTCTATTCCACTATTTTTTCATTTCTTTAGTTTTTCAATGTTGGTACTTCCTTAGGAAATATTCTTATCAACATCGTTTTTATTACTTCAAAAGAGATTTCCTCTTTTCCACAACTGGCTAAAACCAATTGTTTCTTTTCTTCATTTATACCCGTTCTCTCTAGAAGAAGGTATCCTCTCATATCGTCTATCATAGTCCCTCTCCAGCTGTATTCCGCGTTCTTTATACATTCTTCCAAACCTTTCAACGAATGTCTTCATACTATACCTCCTTGGCTTCTTCTGCAATATTGAAAAAACAATTTAATCTGTCGAATTGGTCAGTGACTTTGCCTTTACTGTGTTTTAATCCCAATTTTTTTTATTAATCGAGCTGCCCCTGGGACAGCATTAAGAGATCTTCATTTTTATTTCTTAATTGTTTCAAAAGCTTACTCTCTATCTTTAATATAATTTCCTTCTGGGTACTTCCACATATTCTTTCTTGAGGTAACATGTTTTTAACTTTTCTTCTACCCTCGAAAATTCCTTCTCTTTCTTGCTCTATAAGACCTTGGATCCTGTTCTAGTTATCTTGTTCTAGTACACCTTCATTATTTTTTGTCTAAGTCAGGCACTCCTTCACTTTTTGCTTGTAGCTATGCTATCTGCTACTTAGACATTGATAAATTCCCTGATACAATCAACAATGAATTTCACTGGAAAAAGGTCCGGAATTGAGTGAGGTGAATTGAAGTTTTTTAAAGATCGGACGATTAAACTAATATTAACGATATATTTTATTAATTATACTTGGTGCAATTTATACGTGAGAATATAATAAAGGTGGATCGCGATTAGCTTTTAAGCTACAGGATAGAAATTTCTACTATGGTAATTATATAATAGATTTAAGTAAAAGAAAGGTCACGACCACCTTTTAAACTTACCCTAGTGCGTACGAATGCGCTTGGCTTACGCGCGCTTACGGTGTGGGCAAAATCTGCCCACCTTATATTTTACCCCGGTAATTTCCTAAATATGATCGAACTAATTTCATAAGATAATGTGTATTGGGGACCTTTTGCAGTTGATTGCTAGCAATTTTTGTTAATTAATGTTATTATTATTTTATTCTAATTATTGATTTATTATTCATTTTATTTTTTGTGTAATTTTTTTTCGAACTATACAGATTTCTGTAATAAAAAAAAAAAAACTATACAGTGGCTGCTGGACTTCAACTTCAATGCTAAATTAGTACTAAAAACAATACTGTACCACAATATAGCCCAAAGGACTCAAAAAAAAATTTATATGTAGGGGGAAAGGTATTTTTTTAACAATTTTTTTTTTTTTTTTAATATATCACGATGTAACTTTATTAGTTTTAAATTTTTTTTACACAAATTTCAGAGGTCTTTTTTCAACATCTTTCTGAGGAATACCTGGAAGGAAAAAAAAATTGAACCGAAAAAACTTTGAAATTTTTTTCAAAAAAAAAAAAAGGTGTGGGCCGATTTTGCCCACACCGTACGCGCGAGGGTAACAAACATTAAAGTAAGAATATGAATTAACACAAAACCCTCTTCTAAAATAGGAAAAAAAATAATATACTAATATTCCAATTAAACTAAAATTTCACAACGTCATAAAAATTGGTATATCCTTCTTCTAAGATGACGTCATTCCTTTTCCTTTAATCATAAAAGTACATTGATAGTTTAATAGATTTAATTACCTAGCATTTCTCATTGATTTATTTAAATATTTAAACTCATTCTTGTTCCAATTGCCCATCATTATTATTAGTAGTAGCAGTAGTATTTTTTGTATGTACATGATCCATTTTTCATACTATGTTTGGTACTGCAACCTCCACTTAAATAGATATTACTGATCTAGATATTACTAATAACTGTTAACGTTGCACTATTACCCTACTGCCCAATTAACCTTTCATTAAGTTGTTGTTGGTAAATCTTTAATAAATTTTTTTAGGTGTGTTATTGATATAAAAAATTTGTATCAGTGTCTGTAAAACTTTTGGTATCGCTCAATCCTTAAAATGTATATAAATTTATTTTTCAGCCCTTTGTATTTTTGGTACCAACTGTAGCTTTATTTTTCCATTTCATCATAAAGAGAAACAAAACAGAATTATGTCAAGGACTTTTGGCACTTTCTTTGGCCCTTGGCCTGAATGGTGTAATTACAAATGTCATCAAAGTTATTGTTGGTATGTATACATAGAGAGGCTTTCAATAATTGGCTTCTATTTTATATAGTTTTATAGCAAAATTTCAATTCAACTTTTTATGTGATTTAGTGGCCTTGACATGTAGTGTTTCTTGAATTTGTTAGACTGCAATAATAATAATTAAAAGGTAAAATAATAAACAAAACCATCAACAGACTTTAATAATAATAATAATAATAATAATAATAATAATAATAATAATAATAATAATAATAATAATAATAATAATAATAATAATAATAATAATAATAATAATAATAATAATTTTTTATTATTAATAATAATAATAATAATAATAATAATAATAATAATAATAATAATAATAATAATAATAATAATAATAATAATAATAATAATAATAATAATAATAATAATAATAATAATAATAATAATAATAATAATAATAATAATAATAATTGGATTTGGAAGTTGTGTAACAAAGCGTTTATGGAGGGTATATTTCTGAAGCATTGGAGGAGAGCAGTAATAGTACCCTTATATAATAAGGGTAGGGGATAAGGGTAACTAGGAATTATATGGGTATTAGTTTTTGAGTGTTGTAGGGAAGATATAAGAGGGGATTTTGGTCAAAAGAGTGCGTCGAGTGACCGAAGGACTGACTGGTGAAGAACAAGGTGTGTTTAGAAGTGGTAGAGGATGTGTGGATCAAATCTTTACATTGAAACAAGTAAATGAGGGAGAAGAAGAATAAATTGTATTTAGGTTTTATGGATTTGCAACAGGCTTATGATAGGTTAATAGGAAACGCTCAAGGCAGTGTTAGGCCCCCTGACATACATCTGGTTGTGGCGTAAGCTTCTGAATGAATCATATTCACGTGAGTCTTTATTGAGACGATGTAGTGAAGCGCTGTCATGTAAGGAAATAAATTGAGTCGAAAGTGATGTTTAATATTAATAGCGGAGTGAGGCAGGAATGTGTTATATCTCCTTGGTTATTCAATTTGTATATGGATGGGATTATGAAAGAATTTGAGCGGGGGGGTGGCAGGAGATATTGTTAGAATGATGGAGAGCGGAGGGTACCCTACCCATTATATGCGGATGATTTGGTTTTGTTTGGCGAATCTGAAGAGTTTGAGAGGATTGGTAGAGGGATTTGGGCAGGCGTGCTGTAATAGGATAACATAGATAAGATAGATCTATGGTTGTGAAGTGGAGGACAGTCCTCGGTGTGAACGTATCATTAGAGGTGAGCAGGTGGCATCGAAGTTTGAGTTTAAATATTTAGGATATATTGGATGAAAAGGGAACGGATGTGCAGAGTGTAGTAGGAAAGTTGTGAATGGCAGGAAGGTGGCTGATGCAATTAAATCGTGGGTAGATGTAAAGGAACTAAGTCTTGAGTGCGCTAGTGTCTTACATGTAGGTATGTTGTTACCTGTGTTAATGTATAGCTAGCTGAGATTTATGAGTTCTGGGAATAAGAGGTTTATAGAATCTAAAGTCCAATGTGTCAGATGGACAATCTTAGGGGCGTGTTAGGTGTGAGGATAATTGATAAAATGAGGAATGAACGTATTAGAGAGTTGTCTGGTGTGAAGAAAGGGCTAAATGAGAAAATAAATGAAAGTACATGATGATGGATGATACTCGGTTGGTTAACGGGATGTATAGTGGTGAGTGTACTGGGAATTGACCGACTGGGAGACCGAAGAAGAATTGGATTGAATCAGTAAAGGAATGCCTGAAGAAGAGAAGAAAGGTGCATAATTGGAGTGAATGGCGGGGTTTTGTGAAGGGGTATGGTTGTGGCCCACCTGGGCCAATGGATGAACCCTACAATTAACGATGATGCCATAGTGAGGTTCCGTTGCGGTCCCGTGAAGCTCAAGGGTGGATTTTCTGACTGCGACGAGTTCTCATTAAAAGGTATAAAGGTGGTGGGAAGGCTGGGCTTTCTTTTCGACTTGCTTCATATTTTTCTACTACTATTCTGTTTCCAGTTCTTGCTGCGCACCTTACCCCCAGTGTTTGGGAGATAAGGTTGGTGACAGGGTTGGAAAAAACCTGGTGTTGGACCAAATTAACCCAGTCCAGTGGTTTTTTGGGCGCATTTGGTTTTTATTGGGCTTTTTTAAAAGTTTATATTTTTTGAGAAAAAAAATTATCAATAATTGAATTTGTTTTTTGACATATTTCAGTATTATTTGACAAATAAATTAATAAATAGGTATAAAGTTTACAATTTAGGCATATAATTTTGTAACAGACATTGTTCAATTCCCACTGCTGAATGAATGTCATTGCCTAATTTGTGAAACTTGTAAAGGTAAATGGTATTGCTATTGTTATAGGTTATTGATAGTAATGACTTAACAGGACTATCTTAAAGTAATTAAGTAATATATTTAAATTTATATTATTTAAACTTTAAACATTGTCGTCGTCATAATCTGAGGCTCTGGGAAGCTAGTAAGTTAGCTAACAATAGTTCAGTAGTTATTACTGAGAAACTAGGTTAGGTCAGTTCCTTGAAGAACATAATGAAAATGAGGCTGAACTTGGGCTATCAAAAAATTATACTGAACACCTTAGTAGACTAATGACTTACGGGTTAAAAGTTAACTTAAAACTATTATCCCAGCCCATATGTTCGAAGAATTACTGGTGTCGCAGTTAAGCCCAGATAAATGGTGGAATATCATGGATATTAAATTGAAAAAATGTACTGATAAAGAAAAGTTACCAGATGAGTTTTGCCAGATTTTGGCATCCTTACATTCATGCCCTGCCAGTTCTGGATAAATTGAAACAATTTTCTCTACTTTTGGTCTTGTTTGGTCAAAAGTTTGAAATAGATTTGGGTCAGAAAAAACTCAAAAACTTGTAACTATATATAAATATCTAAGACAGGTTAGACCAGCCAGATAGTTACTAATGTGAAATAAAATTGTAAAATGTGATTCATTCACTGACTTAATTCAATCCAATGTTACAAGTTAGTTTTATATTTTATTGCATACTATATGAATTTATAAGATAATGGACATTCAAAATATTTTCTATTAAAATTTATAACCAAAGAGGAAAGAATTTTTACTTTTTTATTTACTGAAAAGTTTATTTAGTAATTTTAATAATGGAATCTAGTTACTATCTTCTAGTCAATAAAATTTAAAGATACATTCATTTGTACTTTTGCATTAAATTTTAAAAATAAAATTTTTCATTCGTCATTTATTTTAAATATTTAAAAGGTATATCAGTGAAAAGCTTGAATAAAATGTAAATAGGCTCACTAATAATGAAACATATATATATCATCATCATCATCTACCAGTTTTTCCCAAGACGGGGTAAGGCGCGTGACATGCACCGGAAACAGAAAAGTAGTAGAAGAATATGACCTAAGTCGAAAGAAAGTCCAGCCCTTACCGCCCTCTATACCTATAGTGAGAACTCCGTCGCAGTCAAAAAATCCACCCTAGAGCTTCACGGGACCGCGACGGACCCTCACTATGGCATATCGTCAAGTGTAGGGTTCTTTCCCTGGCCTAGGTGGGCCACAACCATACCCTCTCGCAAAACCCTGCCATTCACTCCTATTATGCATCTTTATTCTCGCCTCGGCCAAACTCACTTTTCTCTGCTCCAGATATTCATTTACTGACTCAATCCACATTTTCTTCGGTCTCCCAGCCGGTCGATTCCCAACACACCACTATATATCCACTTAACCAACGACTATCATTCATCCTTTCCACATGACCAAACCATCTCAACCTACTTTAATTATTCTCTTCATTTACCCCTTCTTCACAACACACAATAACTCATCTAATACGTTCATTTCACATTTTAATCAATTCTTCTCACACCCTAACACACCCCTAAGATTGTCCATCTGAACATATTGAACTTTAGATCTATACCTCTTACTCCAGACCATAGTCTCACTACTATACATTAACACAGGTAACAAAACTAACACTTTCCTCAGTGTTGGAAGCACGCACATGTCCAACCGATTCCGAAAAAAGGAAGCCGCTCTGATCCTTCTAACTATCGTCCCATATAGCTCTCACTTGTATTCTATCTAAAGATCTTTGAGAAACACTTCTCAACTCTCATTTCTTAGATATTCCTCGGGAATCTCATTCACTTCTTTCCGATCACCAGTACGCCTTTCGGCGCTCGAGGTCTACTGCGATATACTTTCTCAAAAGACTGAATTTTATGGTTTCCGCCCTCGCAAACTATGGGAGACTTGCGTGGTGGGCGCTGACATATCCAAAGCATTTGACCGGGTATGGCACTGCGTCCACTCACTGCTTCCAAGCTCCCTTCCTTTGGTTTCCTCCTTCTCTTTGCTTACTTATGTCTAGTTTTCTCTCAAATCGCTCAATATCGGCTCTTGTTGACGGGGCGACTTCTTCTTTTTTTCTGTCAATTGTGGTGTCCTCAGGTCTGTCTTATCTCCTACTTTATTTTACTTTTCATTAATATTTTCGCACCTGTACATCTAACTCTATCCACTCGTATGCCGATGACTCGACCTTCATTCTTCAACTCATTAATTCTGCTCCTTCTTTACTTTCTAAGAGAATTGCCTCTCGTCTTTAATCATTTCTGATGTTCCATCTACGACAGATCTGTTGTCAGACAAACTAAGATATATTTACCGGGTTTCAGGAGTAAGATGAAAGAAATGATCGAATAATTAGAAAACTAACAAACCCTATAATGAAATTTTAACACTTTACATAAATATACCAGCGAGAAACTCTAAAGATTCAACTCCACACTATCCTTCTCTCTCTTATAACCATCACCTTTTCCAAAACCGCTTTCTGCTCTATATATATTCGCTATGTCGCGACGCGTTGTCTCTGCTGCTTTGCTCTTCCTGGTTGACAATATAAACATCATTGCCCATTGTTTAACATAACATAAAAAAATGTCTTGGAAACCCCACATCACTCAATACGGTTTCTTAGACGTCTATGCGGGCCTCAAGAGAAGAACTGACGGAGAAGCTAATTCTGTTGCGAAGCTGCGAGACTTTTCTTCTTATCTCATACTCCAGCGTATACGACGCCTCCATCCGCCCGTTTTGTATCGAGTGGACGTTCTTGATTTTCTTTCTTCCTCAGTGATCTGGGGAAGTTGCATCTGTTATCACCTGGCTTATTTGGACAGAAGGTCGAATTGTCGTCAAAGGAGAAGAAGACCTTATAAAACTGTAGTCGTACTTTCCACTTCACTTGACCCCTCTATCTTTGCGGCTTTGTGGTGATGTTTATGCTTTATCTCTTTTCTATCAGGTACCGTAGGCGGCAGATGCTCGAGGGGAACTTGTAACTCGCAGTACCACCACCTTTACGGGCCCTCGTAGCACAAGGGGTGCTGTTCTTGGCGCATGAGTTTGTGTATATTGGTAAAACTCCCAGTTGCTAAGTACGCTGTGCGGTGCTTCCTTCTTTCCTGCCACCTCTGTTCTGTGGAATTCTCTTCCACTTCTGTGTTTCCTGCTGAATTTTATCTCCCTCACTTCAAAGCTTTGCGCGAGTGAAACACACCCTCACTCAATGGTATATATATTGTATATCAGTGTCTTGAGATAAACAATGTTGGTACTTATTATTACCATTGTTCCATTAAAAATTTTTGCGATTGTTGACTTGAAAATCTGGAAAAAAAATGGATCTAAAAAAAATGAAAGTTTGAGCGTGTAACCACCCTCCTTGAAATTAGGTTGCTCTTGCCCTGTGAGTGGTATTGTCCATTGATAGTGGCGTGGGGACAGAGCGGTATAAAAAAGAAAAAATTTTACCCTATGTTAAGACGACTTCTTTTCTAGCGCAAGAGACAATCATAAAGACTATTAGTCCCTATTAACTAGGTGCCGACCACATCAGAGCACGTTATAACGTTCAATCAACACCATTCCGTGCCGCATCAACAACCCTTCCCCTTACTACACCTCT
>JABUQX010027099.1:17500-20000 GCA_015478945.1 Trachelipus rathkii
GAGCAAGGAATAGCCAAGGTGTGCGCTTTTCATCATATGAGAATGGCAGCTCCTTTAGCAAAGGGATGTTTAGAAAATTAAGGATTTTATAAACTGTGTTTGCAAATGGCCAGTAAATTGGATTCTGAGGCATCTCTCGCATAATCGGTGTCAGAGCAGATGGTATTGGGGTTCGAAATTGAAGATAACTTGTGCATATGATGTATTCCCTTCAAAGAGAGAGCGGCATCACATCGGATTCAACTTTAAAGCTCACCCTCGGGACGATCTGAAGGCTCCAGCGGAGATACGGACCGCCTCGTTTTGGATGGGATCTAACAGGTTTAGTAGGTTTGTGGGGCTTGATCATATCCAACACAGCCATAGTTCAACTTCGGTTCGAATTAGGGCTGCGTGAAGACGCAAAAAGGGATTGTGATTAGCATCCCAAGAATTTGAGGCGAGATGACGTAATTGGTCAAGCACGCGATGACAAGTCGTTTCAGGAGTTTAATGTGCGGTGCGTATGCTAGGTGATCATCTAGAATGAGTTTTAGAAATTTGACTCGTGAAATTACTGGAATGGGTGAACTACATAAGGTTAGGTTCGCGGGAGGTAGGTGGTAGGTTATTCGACTCTCCTTTTTCCTAAATAGTACAACTGAGGTTTTGGTTCGTGATAAATGGAAGCCATGGGTGTTACCCTATTGTGAAATATTCTCAATAACTAGTTGAAGTTGCAGTTCAAGAAATGGCAGCCTGGTTCCAGCAAAGTACAGCGAAAGGTCATCAACATAGAGAGAAAAATTAACCGTTGCTTGGATAGAAGTAACGATATCACTGAAACTGACAGCAAATAATAATACACTTAGAACACTGCCCTGCCCTACACCTTCATCCAGAGTAAAGTGGCATGGTAGAACAGAAGAGCACAGAACCTGGATGAATCTGTTTGACAGAAAGCATTTAATAAAGATGGAGGTCTTAAGATCGTGGAAGATTGCGAAATGCAAGCTTCTTCTGCTGTGATAATAACTTACTGGAAGAAGTTAAAGCATCTTCAATGATTGGAGTTTGCTTTTTTAAGGGAGAAAGTGGAACAGCTGTGACCTGATGAAAAGAAGCCATCTCCGCTCGGTCATAATGCCAGCTGGAATTGGGTTTTAAAAAGAGCAGGGTCCAATGTTGGAGAAAACAGCAACCCATATTAGCCCCCACCTAAAAGTGGACATAAAAGTCTTAATTTTCTGATAATTTTGATGGGAATAAAAGCAAACTGTGGCTTTTCCTGACCTCTTAAATGTCGTTTTCGGGTGTTTTTATGTCTGTTGTCATTTTTTTCAGTATTTTCATTTTTCAAAACCTATGTTTTAGATATTTTTCGATTCAACTTCTACAATTTTTTTCGAGATGACTTCAAGCATGAAATATACATAGATGGGCCTATTACCTAGAGAATGCAAAAAATAGTTGTTTTTTTTGATTTTTTGAAATTTGTGCTCAGCAATGTCGAAATTCAAAACCCACTTTTTTTTTAATGAAAAGTTGCGCTAATTTTTTTCTGCTCATGTTTTCAGAGCATATATAGTCGGAGGAGATGCATATTTTTTATTTGGACAACGTCTTTGTATATACAGTAGTTTTGGATTTGTTCTTAGAAGAAATGTTCAAAGAAAAATATATATTTGGAAATTTTTTAAAATTTATTATTTTGAGTATAAAACAAAATTATCTAATTAAAAAAGATGTATCTCGCCAGATTATACAAGCCTGAAAATTTAATGTTGATTGGTTGAGTAGAAAAAAAAATATCTATATTTCACTTTTGCGGTCATAGCTAGTGCTTTTCATTTTTTTTTCTGACCCCTCATTTTTCAAATTATTTATATCATTAAATCCTTTTCCTCCTCCTCCACAATTTCTATCTATTTTTTTTAAATTCCCATCCATCAGTTTCTTTAATACTTTTATGTAGGCTGTCCTCACTTTTTTTTATCACAACCCCTTGGACTATCAGGTGCCTCTTCCCCCATGGGTCTTCAGTTCACCTCACACTTCTTCCCCGTAGATTAGGGTTCTAATGACCTAAACATTATTCTGGAAATTCGAAATACTATTGTCACAATAAAACCTTTTCAGAGACTCCTCCTTAAGAAGAAAATACATTCCCAACTTGCCTAAACTTTGGGAAACCCGTTCTACCCAAAAATATCATAGTATTGCTTTTTTTCATACAAATATGATAAAAATCATTGAGGGGTTAGAAAAATTGTCAAGCAAAGGAAACAACACAACAAGCCAGCTTTTCTATTAATGTGACTTGGGGTTCGAAACCACCCTTTTGGTTTATTTACTTTCTTCATGTAAATTGCGCCAACATTTGGTTTTGAAGCTGAAACCAGTGTACAACAATATTCAAACCAAAAATATTGACCTTATGCATCTGATCACGTTAAAGAATTTTGATTGTTGTCAAAGACTACTGCAAAACTGCTGATCTGCTCTTATCCGACAATTTTCA
>JABUQX010027100.1:0-12187 GCA_015478945.1 Trachelipus rathkii
GAGAGAGATGTTATATATAGTATATATATGATTATATATAATATATTTAATGTATATATAGTATATATATATATTGACAATAACACTGACTATAGATGTTCAAATGAAACTTAAAAAGATTTGAGTTTTCTTGATGCATATTGGTCTAAATATTTCAAAACCGAAGGGCTCATATATCCGCAAACACTCTGGAGGAGAAGTTGGAACAAATCTTTGGGATGAGACTGGGGCTAGATGAGTAGAATGTTCACTCAGAGTAACCTCTCAATGGGAACTGCTGTTTCCGTGTGAATACAGTAAGTGAGTCTGGGTGGACTTGTTATTTATAGTATACATACTGCCATTGCGCAGACTCAGGCGGCCATGGAGGAGGTTGTTTAGTAATTGGCTACTTGAGATTCTAAGAGCAAGAGAGGTCGAGGCCATTGCATCGGCAGAAATTTTGAAAAATTTAATTTTTGGAAAGGGAGAGGTATTACCGTCTATTGCAGAAGGAAGATGTGAGACGATGGAGGGGAGGGAAGATCACAGAATAATTGAGATAGGAGATTATGATTCTCATTTTTTGGTTATATGTGTGTGCATATTTCAAATAAAGATTAAAATGAGTTCATCTTAATACTCTGGCGCTGTGTATTTTTTATATATTTTTTTGGCACTCCTAAATTTGTGCTTTGTATATGAAAAATTTGATTTGGGGACTCTGTCGATTTGGGCTTGGC
Organism: Trachelipus rathkii; assembly: GCA_015478945.1. Taxonomy (NCBI): domain Eukaryota; kingdom Metazoa; phylum Arthropoda; class Malacostraca; order Isopoda; family Trachelipodidae; genus Trachelipus; species Trachelipus rathkii. The sequence goes on from JABUQX010027100.1 coordinate 723, forward strand.
ATGTTTGTTGCGGATTCTGTAATTTGTGGGGAGAAAATTTGTGGCCAGGGTTGGGCGCGTTGGTGGCGCGGACTAAGTTTTCGCATTTTTGGCACGTTTGGGCGTTTGCGTCTAGAGATTAGTTTAATATATTTTCGGCGCCCTGACTCTGGGAGTATTAATGAAATGTGAATTATTATTATAGATATTATATTATTATAGATTAGTTAGTTATATAGTATATATATATTTATTATAGTATATATGTTATATATACAGTAAGATAGTAAGTAGTATATATATATATAATATGAGTATATTATAGATAGCTATATAATATGTATATATATTATTCTTTACTTTATTTTGATTAATTTTTATTTCTTTCTTCTAAGAAAAAATGGCAGCAAAATTTAAATTTTATAGCCATGCTGGCAACAGTCAAATTTTTTCAAGAAGTGTCGCGTAAAAGTAACCTTTATATGGTCATAATGGGGTGATTTTAATTTTCCTGGCATTCATTGGGATTCCTTGTTTAATAATGGACCGGAATAGGTGTAGTTGCTGCATTCATAAATGTGTATACGTAGAGTAACTGGATTTTTGTCCAGATGGTTCAATGGAACGTCACAAGAGTACCGATGACATCTATTAGACTTAATTATTGAATTTATTAATCTAACGGTGGATATAGTTTATGGTGACTGAAGTTAGTGGATGTTGAGGAATAGAATTAGAGGTGACTTAGTGGAGCCATTGAAAGTATATGATTAGATTTATTGGTAGTACGTGTAGACATGGCTAACGCCACATTGAGTTTGAGACCTGAAAATTGGGTTTCTATAGTTCAAAAAAATTTCCTAAGTTCAAAAAGCTAAGTTAAATTAAGTATTTTAGGATAATTTCTTTGAGCTGGCAAGCTTCTGGAGATTAGATGCCAGAAGCTTTGCACTAAAAAGTGTTCTTTTAATATCTACTAGACTTAACTTAACTTTTCTGAACTTAGAAATTTTTTTGAACTAGAAAAAATTTTTGGTCTCAAATGTGTGGGTCGCTGTCTACAGTATTACGATAGATTTAATATGATGTAATATCTGGGCCCAAATTGCAAGGTTATAAGGAAAAAAATATTAGATTTCCGAAATGGCAATGTTTACCAAATTTGAAGTCATGCTTAGTAAGCAACTGACTGGATAAAAGGTTTAAAGACCAAAATTGTTTAAAATTTTATTGATATTCAGTCAGTATGTTTTTAAAGATAAACCTATTTGGGTGGCAAAGAAAACCTGTTTGGTGAAAGAGAGATAAGATAAAATCAATGAAAAGCGTAGATGTTTTAAAATATCAAGGGTAGTAATAGGGAAGATGATTTAAGAAAATTATCGAGAATCAGTTAGAAAGGAACTTAACCAATCAATAAGAAAGGCAAGAGAGAGGCAGAAATTTAATTTAAGCAAGAAAAAGTAAAAGAGAAAACCTGAAGAAGTTTTTAGCTTTTACACTGAAGAAGGAAGAATATTGATTCTTCATCCATTTAAAATTCATGAAAACTTAGTGAGTTCAGATAAGAGTTGGTCAACATTTTCAATGCTTAATTTTGCTTCAGTGTTTACTGAGGAAAGTTAAGATAATAGTTTTTGCAATTAATAATTAATGGTTATATAAAAAAGGCTTACCAATAGGACTTGAGTAAAATGATTTAAACGTATATTAGATCTATTGATCCAGAGTAAAGCTGCTAGGCTCTGATGGTGATATTATGGGTAGAATTCTGAAGGAGGGTAGTACTAGCATTGAGACAAGGCACTGTATTTGATTTTTAACCGATCTAATAACATTGTTGTGAGTGTACCAGATGGCTGGAAAAAGCATAGTGTTATGCCTATTTCATAAGAAAGGGTGAGTAAGGAAGATTGGGAAATTATAGCCAGTTAGCTAAACATCATCTCCGGTTGTAAAGGTTCTGGAAAGTTAATGAAAGGTCATTAACATTGTAATATTTAAGAAGATAAAAAAGGTATTGGTATGACTCCCAGCACGGTTTCAAAAAAGGGTAGGTCATATCAGACACACCTTTTAGAATTTTATGGAATACATTACTGACTGCCTATTGACCGAAGGAGATCCAGTTGATATTGTATATTTAGACTTTAGCAAAGCTTTTTGATAAGGTTCTCCACATAAGGCTGATGAAGAAGTTATTGCAATGTGGTATAGGTAGATAGTGTACAATGTTGGATTAAAGTGGTTGCGAAATAGAAAAGCGTGTGTACAACTAAATGGCAATAAAATCATCAGGGAAATAGTGAAGAGTGGTGTCTCACAGGGTTCAGCGCTGGGGCCACTGTTATCATATATATAAAGATGATTTAGACCAGGGGACTTAAATGCAAGGTTTCTAAGTTTTGCAGATTGATACCAAAGTGCCACCACAGTTAAGGAATAGTGAAGGATGTATAAAGATTCAAAATGATCTTGATAAACTTCTTGGGTGGGCAGATAAGCGTATGCAGATAAGTGGCAAATGAATTTTAATAGTAAAAAGTGTAAGGTTCTTCACCTAGGTTACTCAATCGAGGGTTGATTTAACATACACATATGAAATGGGGATTGGCTTGAGTCTGTGACCAAAGAAAAGAATTTAGGTGATGATTAGTAAGCGTAATTTGAGTAATAACTTTTAATCATTTTGCCTTTGAGTTAGAATAATGCTAATAAGATGCTGGGGCATAATAAATCGCAATGTTGTTTACAAGAGCAAGGAAGTTATAAGTAAACTGTATAATAGCTATGTTAGGCCAGTAATAGAGTATTGTGCACAAGTTTGGGTACCTTATTTAAAGAAAGACCACAGTCTAATTATTAGATTGTGGAAAGACTTAGATATGCTAGAGCGAGTGCAACGTAGGGCAACAAGGATATTTCTGGGTTTGAGGGTAAGAAGCTATGAGGAGAGGATGAAGGAGTTAGAAAAAGAGAATTCTGTAATAAGGCGATTTCTCAGAGGGGACATGATACAAGTCCTTAAAAAAAATTTTCACATCTATTGATAATACAGAGACAATAAATTTTTCATAGTAGAGCATGGACATTTGACCAGGGGGCACACAGGCTGCACTCGGGCTTCTGGAAACGCAGCTATAAATAATTGGAAAATACCAGAAAAAACATCGATAGTGTTAAAGAAATAAATAAATATAGTTTAATTATAATTTATTATTATCTATAATATAATTATTAGATTATGTTCTAAACTACTTAGCCTAATTAAGGCCGTTTTCGTTTTTTCATTTTTGCTTATGAAACGTAAGAAATGCTCGAGTTTGCGTTCGTTTTTGTCAAATGTCTTATCGCAAAATCGTGAAAAATGCTCTCCAAACGTAAGGAATTTCCTTAATTCTGTAAGGTTGATAAGGTTGCTATTTCCCGTGCTTGGCAAATTTAGGACGTGCTTACGCAAAAAAATGTAAGCAAACTATTGCAGAGTGGTAGGCCCATTTGAATTGATGAATGTTTTGTTCAATAAAATCAGTTTTAAATCTAATTTCCTCCAAATCGATAAACTCCATCACAATAGTTGATCAGTTATTTGTAATATAAACCATTTTTTTTATTATTTCTGTTTATTCCAAAATCACGTGCTCCATCACAACAGCCGATTCCAATTGTTCGTAAAGAAAAGTGACTTTTACTAGAAACCGCGTTGGTTTATGCACGAAATTCGTGCTAAAACTGAGTAAGCATTTCTTATCAAGCGTAAGCAGCAATTCAATTACCAAGATCATATGCTGGTACTTCTATTAATTTATAATTTATATTATGTACAAGTACAACCCAAATACATAAGCACAGATTACAAAAACTGAAAATGGTCTAATCACAGTATAACTATGGTCTAATATAGAAGCAGTTTTAAAACTTTTAAAATTATAGGGTAATCAATAACACATTATATATATTACCAGTAGCAGTAGGTCAGAAAGATAGGAAATTAGGAATATTGTGGGCATTTTCTGATATGTCCTTTTAGAATTGAAAATAAATTCATGTACTATTTAATAAATAGTACATAAAATAAATCCCTACTTTATGTTCGAAAACGTCATAAATAGTATTTATGACGTTTTCGAGCATAAAGTAATCCAGCAATATTTTAAAAACAAATATTAGACATTTTCCTCAAAAAAAATTTAACCACGTTAAATATTAAAAATATATATGACTTTAGAAATAAATTTTGCTAAATACAAAGCAATTTAAAATTTAAATATGTTTTTATTTTTTTTTTGCGGGAAATTTTGTACATTGCACACACACACAAGATGGTCCGAAAATTATAACAATATTGGATTGAAATACTAGTAATATTTCTACTATGTCAATAATCTATGGTAATCACCGAAACATTTGTTTACGATTTTTACTATTCCATTCATAAATCGTTTGCCGGGACTTTTTATAGGGTAAACGAAAGTTTACCGGTAAGGGTAAACCTTGGTAACATTGTTAATTAAGTTAAATCTGTGATTGGTATCAGATTAGTGACCATACATCTTATAAAAGTAAGTAAATGTAGTAAAAAACGCCAAAACCTATTTAAATAAAAGTAAAAAGATAGTAATCAGATTATGATTTAATCAGGCAGTAATAGTGCAGTTTAGGTCAGTAACCTGGCATTAGTTGTTCATATTATAAACTTGAAATGTATGTTATTGAAAACATTTAATAGAGTGCAGGAAAAGTTAATTTACATTTATTTAAAGTATTATAAATCCTTTTATAAAATAGCAAGCTAGATCGTCTTCACTTATCTAAACTAGTACATTAGGAATATAGAGACAGTAAGAAGCCACATGGGCCTATTGAGACTGTCCCAGTCAACCCACTAACCAAACCTGCTCATGCAAATCCACAAAGCATCCTAGGGCTTGTCAAATTACTGTATCTAAAAATCCACCAATTTGGCTTAGTCAAAAATATGAGATAGTTATAGCAAGATGAAAATAATACACTATATATACTATATATTATATTATCTACTATTATATATTATATATATATATATATACTATTATATTACTATATATATATATATATATATATATTACGTTAAAACGGGGCAATAGTTCCAATATCAAGGGTACTCAAAATGCTAAGGTTTATGGAGACGTTATTTATTTTTTTTTTTTTTCGAATTTTTTTTTTATATGTTAATATAATCCTTTAGGAGTAGAATTAATATAACTATATACTGTATAATATAAATATATGGATTAATGTTAGAAGCCAATAAGTAACGTGGACCGAATTGCCTCCATGATTTTGGGGGCGGGGCATATTCGTTCCATTTGCAATCTTTACACATCCCGTAAGAATCCTCATTAAAGGTGTTTTATTTGATAAACTATGATAAGTCCGTTTTTCTTTTTAAATCATAATGGTATTCATTTTTAAACATAATGAATTACAATATTATTTTTAAGAAATTGGGTTCGAAAACGTAATAAAATGTTCGAGTTGCGTTCGTTTTTGTCAACTGCAAAATTCGTAAAAAAGAGCCTTGCCTAACGTAAGAAAATTGTCTTAAATCCTGTAAGGTTGCTTTCTTTTTTATTCTGTATTATACAGAGTAATTTCTATTCTTTACGTTGGTGAGCGTTTTTTTACGATTATGCGATGTTTGATAAAAATAACGACAAGCTCAAGCGTTTTAGGTCTTTTTTTAAACATAATGGTATTACAATATTATTATTAAAAAATTGGTTTGCAACTGATTAAATGTTTCAAGTTTGGCGTTCGTTTTTGTCAACGCAAAAATCGTAAAAAAATGTTTACAAACGTAGGTTTCCTTTTAATTCTTTGTGAATTCTATATTACACAGATTTAAGGAAATTCTTTACGTTTGTGGAGCGTTTCTTTTACGATTTTGCGCTGTTTGCCAAAACGAACTGTAATGTAATTATTTCTGTAAGGTTGCAATTCTTTTTTATTTATATTACATCAGAAGTTTTAGGAAATTCTTTACATTTGGTGAGCGTTTCTTCTCAAAATTTGAGCTGTTTGACAAAAACGAACGCAAATGCTGTTTATGATCAAAAATCGAATGCAAACTCGACGTGTTTTTAGGTCATACTTACGTTTCGTAAGAAACCAGAATGCAAGAACGAAACGGCTTAAGGGTCTGGCAACATCATCATCAGAGACTTTGCGGACATCCTGCTGTTCTTTTTGCCGTAGTTCCTGACCATCTTGCTGAAAAAAATTGTAGCTACAAGTTAATTAGGCCTATATGTGAAAAACTTTACCCTACCTATCTTGCTGTAAAGTGTAAAAATTATTTTAAACATTATATTTCGGACTCTTTTTGTAAAGAGTATTAAAATATTTAATTTAATGAGATTTCAAGTGTGAGCCGAATTGCCCACACAATTTTTTAAACCTGGAACCATAATTTGCCCCAGTGTTACAATGTTTTATAATAAAACATTTATCTCTTGCCTGATGACTCAACGATTGCATTAAGGTTATGACACTATTTTTAAGTACTATATCCTGGTACCAATAATGTAGTACAATTATTTTGACCTGTATGATTCTAAGCAATAAGCCTAAAATTTACCCAATTATTGTGCTCAGAAAAAAAAAAAAATCACAAATTAATGGACTTAAATTAAAGGGTTTCATAAAAATTTAATACCTAAGACATAACCACATATATTTACATCTTTAAAGATATATTTTTACATAGTATAGGCTATTTGGAGCCACTGGACCGAATTGCCCTGTGGTCCGAATAGCCCCACATGGACCGAATTACCCCATTTTAGGTATAATAATATATATATATATATATATATATATATATATATATATATATATATTATTATATTTATATATATATATAAACTATATATATATATATATATAACGGGTTAAAAAAAATATAAATAATGAAAAAAAAAAAAAAAAAAAAAACCCCCCAAACCATCCCACAAGCATTAATAACTAAGTTATGGTCACCCATGCAGTCTAACATTAATAACTACTGGTAACTAAAAACCCACCAATTTTACTTGGTCAAAATATTCACCCATCCATATACCTACCAACCCTTTCTTAAAATGTTGGCATCAAGTCATATCTCTAACAACCTCTGTGGCGACGATTTCAAAATTAAACTAACCCTATTACTGAATGATATACTTTCTTATATCAAGATGGCATGCTTCTTCTTAAATTTTCTAATTATGCCCCCTGTTCACCTGCTGTCCATGCTCTACTATGAAAATTTATTGGTCCTATCATTCATAGACTGTAATATTTTGGTAGACTTGTATCATGTCCTCTCTGAGAAGAAATTGCCTTTCTACAGAAGATATTCCTAAATTCTCAATATCGATAATTTTTTAGAAAAGGATAAGCATTTAATTATTCTCACCATGGAATTGCCAAGTGTTTTCAAATAAACATAGCTATATATATATATTATATCATATATATTATTATATATATATAATATATATATATATTATATATAATAATATATTAATATATAATATATATATATATATATATATATAATATATAAAATATACATACGGTATATATTACCTTCAAAAAAAAAAAGTTTTTCTTGGGTCATGTAATTGACGCATGCCGATCCATGATGAATTCTTTCTTTGTTGATTAGATTTACGTTTAAATAGGAATTCTGAAATACGAGTGTGTAAATGAAATTATTTAAATTGACACTATTTTCACATAGCAAAAGAAAAGAGTTTTAAAGTATTTCCATGAGAACAAATACCGGAAACACTAGAAACTGAGACCATGTTGAAGATGCAACTAAATTCTAATATTGCTTTAATATTTTAAAATTGAAAAATTCAAATTATCAAGTTTTGTGAAGCTCTATTTAGAAAATATAAAGGTAGTCTTTCAGTTGAAATTCAAATGTGTTTGAATTTATGCAAACATGGGCACAAATTGAAATATTAACTTTACTAGTTTTATATTATATATTATATATATATATATATATATATATAATATTTATATACTATATATTATATATATAATATATATAATATATATATATATATATATATTATATTATATATCTATATATATATAATATGCAGCCCCATTATGGGGCTCAAGCCGACGGGGGAAAAAGGGGGGGACGTTTCCATACCCTGTAAGGGGAGGGCGAAGGAACCCCACGAACCCATACACCAAAGAGCTGGGGGTTCCAGGACCTTTTCCCAAGATGGAGGGGAAATAGTCTACCTGTATTTACCCGGTAAGGCCGAGAGACCCACTCTTGACATCGGGGTGGTTACCTGGGGAACCCTTTAGTGTAAAAATTTTTTTTTTAAAACTAATGGGTACCCCAAGGGTAGACCGCCCCGATGGCAGAGTCTGGGTCTCTCGGCCTTCTGGGGACAACAGGGTAGTGACTACATTCCCCCACCTCTTTGGTATTTAGGTGCGCTGGGATTCCTCCGCCCCTTCTCCTACGGGGTTTGGAAAACGTCCCCCATCGTTCCTCTGTAGGCTAGAGCCCCTTAGATGGGTCCATGATATATATCCTGTATAATATCATATACTATATATATATTTATATAATACTATATTATATATATATATAATATATTATTATATATATATATATATATATATTTATTACAGCGGTATAGAGATAATATTATATTATATTATATATATATATTCTTTAGTATATATAATACTTTATTGTTCAAGGAGTCTGGGGGTAATTGTTCAAACCAATGACTCTAAAACACCAGCCATGCAACAGAACATATATGAAAGGATGGACGAAGTAAGAATTGATATATTAGAAAATAAAATTAATGTACATCAGTGAAATAGTGAAACGATAACTTACGTAGAAAAAGAAATCATGCAGAGCAAAACAAAGCGGCCCACTGGGCCCAAAAGGCCATAGCTCCCATTACCGTACACATTAAGAAAAGAGGCAAATTTTCACTGCGCACAAATGAAATGGATTGAGTGATTGATTTAATCTCAATGCCAGGAATAGCGCAGGTCCACTAAGGTAATGCAGTAAAAAAAATATAATATGAGATTAGTCACCGTGCGAGCAATAAGCAGAGTTAGGGCAACTTTAAAAATGTACCATAAATATTTAGTATTTGTTTTTAAATTCAAACAAACCCTATATTTGCATCTAATAATTTTTCATAATTAATTACGTAAAATATTGCTTTAAGGTAGAAAATATGATAATGTTCCATCTTTATTTAATATATATATGAATAACCCTATATAATTTGCTCCATTCATACGGTAAAGTAATGAATTTATATAAGATATAAAATTAATTAGATTCCCCAAAAATCATATCTCTCTTATCCTCAGTACTGACTTTCATTCCATATTTCCCATTAACTCCCTTAACAATAATGAATATCTACTGAATTACTGAATTAAATTTACTTAACGAATTGTTACTAAAATATAGAATATCCCTTTCTTAGCCATAAGAGTAATACAGTAGTTTGATAAATAGCACTATAATTTAATTAAATAATTGTATAATACATCACAGTCATGTTCTGTTTCACAATGAGTGTTACTTAATAATAACATCTTAGTTTTTTAATTGTTTTAATTTTCTTTTAAATAGACACCTGCACACAAATACCAGGATAGTTATGTTTCAATGTTTTTCACCAACTGTTTTGCTATTGTTTTCTTTTAAAAGTAAAAAGCGTCTTAAATAATTTTTTTTTTTATTATTTCACATAGCGTCTGGGCGGGGTGAAGCGGACCACTTTTAGGTATAACTTGGTCTCCCGACTCTCCCTATGCACTTTTTTGGAAATTTTTTTTCTTGTAAATCACGCTATAGTCGGGAATAAGCACACAAAAAAATAATAATGTAATTCTAATAATAAAAGTTTTTTTAAAGTTTGAATAAAGCCGAGTCAGCCCGACCGTGGAGGGGTGAAGCGGACCACCATTAATTGAGGGGTGAATCGGGCCATCTGTTTAAATTCCTCTTTTACGTATAATTTCAATTTTATATTTTAATTTTTACTTAATATAATAATTATTTATCATATTAAAATTCGTAATAAGTAATAAAAATGTCAATAATGAAAAATAAAATACGAATATAAATAAGGTGGTCCGATTCACCCTCTCCGCCCAAAATTGTATGCGTTTTTTTATGTGTTAATATTATATTACAACTTCATCGTTAAAAAATTAACACTTTAATATAAGTAACTTTATTAACATTTAAATTAATTATAAGTAATAAAAATGTCCAATAATAATACGTAAAATACGAAAAACGATGGTGGTCCGAGGACCACCCCCCATCGTGTTGAAGTGACTTGGAATCGGACCAAGTTAGGCCCCCGTTTTTTTGCCACTATACTGCTTGGATCCAAAATTACTTCGCCAGTTTAAAGCTAACATACTCGACTGTATCCACTCGAAGATGAATCGATCACAATTTTTTCATTTTATAACGAAGTTAAAAAAATCACATTCAAAACGTGAAGTCTATTGAAGGAAATTTGGTACCCTAATTTCTAACATTTTCTTTAAAATATAAAAACTTTCCTAGAATTAAATATGATCTAAATAAAACTTGTAGTACTACCGCGTGGCTATAAAATGAGCGAAAAAAATTTTTTTTTTTTTTATTATTTTTTATTTTTTTTAGAGTGGACCGAATCACCCCTCCTAAAGAGGCGGGCCTGGTCACCCCGCCCGACGCTATATTAAAAAATTTCATTGCTTTAACACGTTCACTGCCACCATTATATAAATTTAGGGGACCCCAGGGGGCCAAAAAATTTTATTCTATAATTTGGTTGGTAAATATATAAGAAGTGGTATGGTATATAAATTTTGCGCCAATAATTTGTAGTTTTGTTTTTATTCATATTTTTATATGAATTTCGACCCCTGTTTTTTGAGATGCCAGGGGCCATGTCACCCACATATGGGTGACAAACATCATAGGCCATGTCACCCATATTTGGGTGACACTTGGCTGACAGGTCTATTCATTATTATTTTAGTAATTTTTAAGAAAATTATATATATAATATATATATATATACTATATATTATAATTACTATATATATTATATATATATATATATATATATATATATTATATAATATCTATATATTATATTGAGAAGAATGAGATACAATAAAATGTCAACTCAACAATCGATTGATCTTCTGAAGCAGAGCAAGAATACCTGGAACTACCGCAATGAGCGTAATATACCAAAAAATAGATCAAAAATCATTCCCAATTTACTGGTAATTCTGAATCTACAAATAAACCATACACATCCAAATTTATAGAGCCTATTGATAATGTTTTCAATTAATTCTCTTGATGATACTAGAGTATCTTAGATCATTTGAACGTATGGTTGTCCAACAAATTGTGTGCTACGTTCAAATCATTG